>CAEGAG010090839.1:0-10872 GCA_903067065.1 Brachyrhaphis terrabensis
TCACTTGGTATTGCTACATCCACCACAACGGCTTTCCTCTGTTGTTTATCCACCACGACAATGTCTGGTTGGTTCGCCCTTACCATATGCTGACAGGATAGCTCAATAGATAAGTCAGCAGTCTTTCACCCGGTCGGCCTGGGTTCGAATCCAGGTCGAAACCGGCAAAAAATTGCGCTATCCTGTCTGGGTCCTTAGGTAAGATCTTACTTCGACATCCCCAGTCCACACTAAGTGCTAAACAACTAGTAGCTCAGTGTTCCAACATCTGCAAACGGCAACTGCTATCACAACTTGAGATTGACGAAGTACAACACAAATGCTACGGCAAAGAGGAAGAACCTGGATGTCAGGGTGGGCGGGGCTTAACTACAAGTCCCCTCCCAGAGAGGGAGTATGCAAAACAAAGCTTTTCAAAGTGCTGTACACTTAATACAGTAACTAACTATTAAAATTCCATCACCAAATATGTTGGCCAATGTTTCACAAAGACAACCAGGGTTTTTAGCCTTGATTTAAAGGCCCACAGTGTTTCGACTGTTTTGCAGTTTTATGGATGTTTTATGGATGCATTGAAGCTGAATGCTGCTTCTCCATGTTTGGTTTTGGTTCTGGATGCAGAACCAAAAACCAAAGAGCCAGAATCAGAAGACCTGAGAGGTCTGAAAGGTTGATACAGCAGCAGCAGATCTTTAAGCTGTTCGGTGATTCATAAACTAACAACAGCATTTTAAAGTCTATTCCCTCAGTGGAAGGACATTAGTGCTCTATCTATTGTTTAGTCAGAAAGTCCGGTTTATCAGCAGAACATCATCTAATCTCAGCAGACTGATGTTACTTGAAGTGGACTCTGTAGCATCAGTCAGGATCTCCGTGTTGTTGAAGTCCAGAGGAAGTCGATTCTCATCCAGGCCATCAAAGACAAACAGAACCTGGAACTGTTCAAAGCTGCAGATTTCTTTGGTTTCAGTAAAGTAATGAACAAGTTCCACCAGGCTGAACTTTCCCCTTTCAGTAAATTCATCTTTCTGAAAGTGAATGGAAATATGAACTGGATGTTCTGGTGGGCTTTGCCTTCAGCCCAGTCCAGAGTGAACTTCTGTGTTAAGACTGTTTATCCAATGCCAGCCACTCCCTTTGTCATCACTGTTCTGATTGGTTGATCTCTTCCAGGTGGGACTTTAAAGATGTCTTCTTGTCTGCTTGTTGTTTCTGGCCTGTGTTTTCTGGATGCTGTTTCAGCCTTTCAGACCTCATGTTCATAGTGTGTACCAGTCCCTGCTCTGAAACAGACCTACACAGCTCTGTGAAGTCTGAACCGTTCCTTCAGGATCACATTTCATCACTGTAAGGAAAAAATGCACACAATTAATTGTGAGTTTCTCAATTATCAATTAATTCAGTCATTTGAACCAAATTACCTCAGTAGCAGTTTCATTTAAGAATTTTTCTAAGAATAAAAATGACTAATTGTGTTATTGTAAAGATCAATTTATGATTTACAGATATGAAATGGTAGAACCCTGTACCCTGTGATAAAGACTTATACTTCAATTTCATGACAGAAAGCAGTTTCTGACATAAAATCACAATTTATAATGAAATATAAACATATTCAGATGTAAAATGTTGCTTTGTATGAGCAAATCCATTCATCCGGGGTTGAGTCGCCGAGGCAGCAGTCTAACCGGAGGTCCAGATCTCCCTGTGCGTCTCCTCTGGGGGAACCACAAGGCATTCCCAGCAGAGGAACATCATCCCTCCAGTGTGTCTTGGGTTTTCCTCTGTCTGCCGAATGATTGCATTTCTATCTCTAACCCAAACACCCTACAGTGGAAACTTGTTTTGGTCGCTAATATCTGTGGCCTTGTTTTTTCAGTCATTACCCAAAGCTCATGCCATTGATGAGGGTAGGAACGCAGATTGGGGGTTTTCCTTTGGACTCAGCTCTTTCTTCACCATGGTAGATCAGTACAGCTTCACTGCAGACGCTGCACCAATTCACCTGTCGACCTCCCGCTCCACTTTTCCCTCATTGGTGAACAAAATCCCAAGATACTTAAACTCCTCCACTACCTGTTCATTACCTTAGCAGAGTCCTAATATGGACCTGTGTCAGACTCTCACACCTGTCTTAAAGGGACCTAACAGGCCCCTAAATATGAGATCATTTCCTAATGTGTAGATCAATTATTGGTATTTTTCAGAGATCACAATAATTGTTCTGGGAATTTAAACATTGCAAAGAAATGAAAAGGTTTGATGACAGCTCCAAGTAGCAGATAGTTTGTATCAAGAATAAAATCAGTCAGCACTAATTGTCCCATCTCTCCAAACAATATGGAGCCATATCAACCATGATAACCTTGCAGCCCTTGATCCAGTTCTGCTGGTTCAGGAGCCTGCTTTACGTTTCCAGGTTGTCTGTTGAAAACCTTGAAGCCAAATGAAAGCCCATGTCTCTGGGCTCCATGACTTCCTCCAACTCCAGAGTGTTTGCTTCAACCACACCAGCTTCATCCAGTCTGACCACATGATATTTCAGACATAGGTGACATAGCAGAAACGTACCTTTGATTAATAGAGTGATCATCTTCAGGTCCAGAACCCTCTGGAGGTTCAGAGGTGCTCTGATGATGAGGAAAAGGTTCAAATCCCAACAGGGCGTCAGGTTCTGGTACCAGCTCTGATCCAGATTGAAGCTCGGGTTCAATGTTGGGTTCAAACCCTGATAGTGTCTCAGCTTCTGGTACTGATTCAGGATCATTAACTGATATGGATTCAGTTCCAGATACTAGTTCAGAGTTGTGTTCGTCTTTGGATTCAATCTCAAGCCCAGGTCCAGCTGGAGGTTCGGGGGAGTCTGGTTCCTGTGTGTGACTAGAACTGTACGATAAAGGAAAAATATATTCCCAGAATTGTTTTGCACATATTAGGGACATGAATATAGAAAACTTACCTTTGATTGGTAGAGCGATCATCTTCAGGTCCAGAACCCTCTGGAGGTTCAGAGATGGCCTGAGGATGAGGTAAAGGATCAGATCCCAACAGGGTGTCAGGTTCTGGTACCAGCTCTGATCCAGATTCACATCCTGCTAAGGTTTCAGATGGAGGTTCAGGTTCAGATTTGGGTTCAAACCCTGATAGTGCCTCAGTCTCTGGTACTGATTCAGGTTCATAAAGTGATTTGGTTTCTGATCCGGGTACCAGTCCAGAGTTGGGTTTGTATTCGGACACAGTCTCTGGTTCAGGTTGAGGTTCAGGGGAGTCTGGAATGGTACTGTAAAAATATATTTAAGAAAAAGGTGAAATGTTTTAGGGTTATCAACTGGAGTTATATGAAATATGTTTTCATAAAATAGTAATTATTTATTTATTTTTGTTTCCCCACCAGGGGGCTTTTTGTGGCTCTAGTGCCCCTTATTAGACAGCAGGCTGACAGGAAGGGGGTAATGAGGGGGAAGACATGCGGCAAATATCATCGGGTCCGGGAGTCGAACCTGCGACGGCCGCGTCGAGGACTCAAGGCCTCCAAATGTGGGTCTCGATAAAATAGTAATTATTTCCATTTCTAAGCTCTCACTATGAAATTTCAGACATATGAGGAATATAAGACAAACTTACCTTTGATTGGTAGAGCGATCATCTTCAGGTCCAGAACCCTCTGGAGGTTCAGAGATGCTCTGAGGTAAAGGTTCAAATCTGAACAGAGTCTCAGATCCAGGTACTGGTACTGATTCAGGTTCAGAACCCGATTTGGTTTCAGATCCAGGTCCAGAATTGGGTTTGTATTCTGATTGTGTCTCTGGTTCCTGTGTGAGTCTGGAAAAGTATGCAAGAGAATAAATGTTTTCAGAAATGTTTTTGACATTCTGATATATCAGAACCTTACCTTTGATTGGTAGAGAGATCATCTTCAGGTCCAGAACCCTCTGGAGGTTCAGAGATGCTCTGATGATGAGGTAAAGGATCAGATCCCAACAGGGTGTCAGGTTCTGGTACCAGCTCTGATCCAGATTCACATCCTGATAAGGCCTCAGATGGAGGTTCAGGTTCAGATTTGGGTTCAAACCCTGATGGTGCCTCAGTCTCTGGTACTGATTCAGGTTCATAAAGTGATTTGGTTTCTGATCCGGGTACCAGTCCAGCGTAGAGTTTGTCTTCAGATGCAGCTTCAGGTCCAGGTTGAGATCCGGGAGAGTTTGGTCTTTGACTGTGGCTAAAATTAAATTTTTAAGAAAACAAAAGGAAATGTTTTCAGGTTAACTGCAGTTATGAAATACACTTAATATGAAGTAATTATTTCCATTTCTAATCTGTCATTGTGACATTTCTGTCATAAAGGGAATGTAAGAGAAACTTACGTTTGGTGGGTAGAGAGACTGATTTCAGGTTCAGAGATGGTTTGATTGTTGGATTCATATCTTGATAATTTCTCAAGTTCTGGTTCTGACATTAATTCAGGTTCACAAACTGATATGGTATCAGTTTGTGAACCAAAACCTGACACAAGTTCAGGTTTTGGTTCAAATCCTAACGGGGTGTCAGGTTCTGGTACCAGTTCTGATCCAGGTTCACGTCTCAATAAGGTCTCAGATGGAGGTTCAGGTTCAGGTCCAAACCCTGATGGTGCCTCAGCACCTGGTACTGGGACTGATATTAATTCAGGTTCATAAACTGATATGGATCCAGATTTGGGTACAAGTTCAGATTTAGGTTGAAATCCCAATAGAGTGTCAGATTCTGGTACCAGTTCTGATCCAGGTTCATATCCTGATAAGGTCTCAGATGGAAGTTCAGGTTTAGAGTTGAGTCCATATCCTGATAGATTCTCAGGTTCTGGTACCAGTACAGATTTAGGTTCATAAACTGAAATGGTTTCTGATCCAGAGTTGGGTTCATATTCTGACCCGGTTTCTGGTCCAGTTACAGGCTGAGCTTCAGGTGAGTCTGGTCTCTGTGTGCTGCTAGAGAAATAGATCCAAGAACAAAAGGGAAATGTTTGCAGGTTAATGTTGGTGAAAATTGTCTATTTTTTATTTTCAACAGTATAAACTATGCTATTCTTAATTTTCACTGCATTTTTGCAGGAAATGCAAATTTTTTCTACCTTTTGGTAATTTTTTCACTTTTTCCATTTTCTTGATTATCTTTTTGTTTTGTTCATTCAACAACTTAGTATCCACACTGCTGTTTCACATAGAACTGCATTTCCTCTAGTTTCTCTTTCTAAGCTCTCATTGTGATGTTTTATGCATATCAGGGACATTTTTATGAGTTTGAATACATTCACAGGATATTGTGGATTAATATAGAGCGGCACTGCAACTGCTGGTTTTTAAAGTTTTGGAAAAACAATACAAAATTAACATTTAATCTGTCCTAGATGATAAATAGTTGAAGTTCCTGAAATGGAGGAAAACTGAAAGCGTACCAGAGGGAGCAACACCAAGTCAGACATGTTGGGATGGGATGTTGATCCTCTGCTCTGTAACACAACAAAAACAACAGAAACGCTGAAGATGCAGTGATATCGGTGCTGAGTTCAGTCAGTCACAGAACCTGGTCTCACCTTTGACCTCTGCTCCGTTTCTTCTGCTCTCTGAGCAGAGGAACGCTCTCATCCTGATCCATGCTGCTGAACCCACATCAGCTCACACTGCCTTCACCTGCAGAGGAAACAGACCGAATGTTAGGATTCATCTGAACATCAGTTGTAAATGTTGGTTCTTGTTCTCTGATTCACTTCAGGGTCAGGAGGTTCAGTTACCTTTGAGTTTAAAATGGACTGGATAAAAATATGATTCTAAGGAGTTGGTATAACAGAAACATCTTTACTTGGTTTAATACAACAGTCATTGAGTGAATATTATTAGCATTCATGTGATGAATATGCTGCCACTAGTCTGCAGGACCTGAGTGGAGTCATGAGGCAGAAGCTGTTTGGTTAACAGGCTAAAGTTTAGGTACAGTTGAATGGTTGCCATGGGAGATTCAAGGATTTAACTAACATTCATGACAGAATCAAAGCAACATTCTTGCTTTTGATGAGGGAATAAAATTATAATATGATGTGAAGCACAAAAGTTGATTTTATATAATACTGTCCCTTTATGGGCCTCCTTTTTCCAGTCACATGGAGCCATTTTGTAGCATAACTAAGTAATTATATTACATTGAATTGTTATAGAAATAATGTATATATAAAATATGAATTAAAAGAAATTTCACTTTGTTATTTAACTCTTTCAGATTTCCTCTTTGAAAATTCCTGCTCTTTTTGAAGCTCCGCCTCCAGGAAGTCATCCCAACATGGCTCCTCTATTAACCCTTTAACAACATTTTTACCAGCGTTGCTCTGAGAAGCAGCTCAGCAGCTCCACCAGGTGTTTGCTAATTGCTGCTGGCTAGTCTGAAGGAGCTGAGTGGGGGAGGAGCTGCGTGTTGAAGGCGGGGCTAGGTCCACCCAGCTGAATGGTTGCCATGGAGATTAAAGGATTCCTCAAACATTTATGAATTAATCAAGCAAGTATAACATTATTATGTTTTTGGATGAGGGAATAATTTTATAATATGATGTAAAACTCAAAAAGTCGATTCTACATGATCCCGCCGCTTCAAGCAATTAAAGATGCAGTAAAAATTTAATTTAAGCAATTAAATTTTTGCCCATTTTCTATTTGGGTAAAAATGTGTTGAAGTTGTTCTAAGATTACTGGAGTAGTTTTTGGGTTTTCTCACCATCCTCTGTGTATGAATTATTACTTTCTAAAATAAATCGTAGCACAGCTGCAGGAGCTCCGCTCTGTGAGAGAATAGCAGGCCTTCATGATCTTCACTCTCAGGGTCTATCAGTACATTCAGGCAGACTCAGTGGGGTGGGGGGGGGGTCTATACAAAGGTTGGCCCTGGGCCCCAAAATGACTGAGTCTGCCTCTGCATTCCTTCACTCTGTGGTTTTTCCCACCGTTTGCTGTCGGTGTTTGTCTGCGATTCGACCGACTGGAGTTTGTCACTTCCTGAAGTAAACGTTGGAGTGACAGTCTGTCGAGTTTCCAGCCTGACACTGACTTCACTGTGGAGTCGTGATGCAGTTTTATCTCTACAAACATAAAAAGAAAAGAAAAACTCACCTGGATCACGGCTCGTCTTCAGAAACGTCGTGTATCACCTGCAGCTTCGCTTGTCGTTTTGTTCTTCCTGATTTTTCCTGTTTTTCTTGCTGGCAGAGCTTCATGGAGACACACCCACTGACATGTGTGAACCTGCTGAACATCACTGCTTTTAGTTTAGTTTTTATCTGATTTCTGGTTCAACTGTTTTACATTTATCATAAAAATTTAAACATAAGTTTTTCCAATTTAATCACCTTTTGTTTTTAAGTCTTTAAGACCTTCAGGGTTTTTATGTTAACTATATAAATTTCTGTCACTGGTGTTTCTTATAGATTTCAGTTTCATATTCCATAAAACTGGTATTTTTAGTCTGTTGGTGGTTTTTTATGCCTTAATGTTTGAAAAAAGCTCTAAAGTTTGATTCATGTTAACCACCTCAGGCTGGTTTTAGCTGAAAGAAAACTGAAGTTAGACTGAATGTCTCCCACTGACCGGCGATGTGAAGTTTTTAAAAGAAAATATGTTTTTCTTAAATTAAATTTTCAACTCAAATGAATCACAATAGAGCAGAAAACTAATCAAATTTGGTCGATGCTGGTCCTTCACCGTTTGAATCAGAGGAAATGAGGATTTCTGTAAAAATCTGTTTATTAAAAGCAGAATCAGATCATGAAGCTTCTATGATTAATGATCGTAATTCCCAACAGGATGAACTGATGTGACCCGTCTGCTTAATTCAGCCTCAGTTTGTACCGAGAGCAGCTCTGGATTATTAAACCTGCACATCCTGCTGCCTGCAGAACGGAGAACTTAAACAATCTTTCAACTTTTTGTTGCATTTCCAATAAATGTTGGAACTATTTGCACAAAAAACAAATAAAAACTGTTATAAAAAACAACAACATTGAGTTTAAGCTGAAAAACTTTCTGTCTCTGATAGAAAATGATGATTTGACTCTTTTATGTCCACTGAGGTTTGATGATGATGATGGTGCGGTCCAGTTAAAGCCTCATCAGCTCACAGTCTGGTTCCGCTCCACCCTCTGCATGGTGTCTCTGATCCAGCCCAGGAAGTTCCCCAGCCTGGTGTAAACGCCGTACTTCCCAACCGCGGCGCATTTCTCCCCCCAGCTGACGATCCCGGTCAGGTACCAGGTTCCTCGGTAGTGGACCACGAAGGGCCCGCCGCTGTCTCCGCTGCAGGCGTCCATGTTGGTCTCCAGGTAACCTGCACAGAACATGTTGTCTGTGATGACCTGCAGGACGGACAGGGAGGAGAGGAAGGTTCACTCTGGGTTTTAAAATCACAACTTTAAACAGAAAAAATCCTTTAAAGCTACAATAATGATGTAAAAACCTTTGATAAAAAATTTTTTTTTAACACTCGTTGAACTTGAAATATCAGATTTATTTGACTTTTGTCTTCGACTAAGTTGTAAAAAATTTTTAGTTATTGTTTTGTCTATATTCTTTCAATCACATTGGAAGTGCAGTGAAGAACCGAACCACCTGCTGCCACCCACAGACTTTACTGGACATTTTTGGTTTTGAAACTTAAAAGGCCGCGGCATTAACGTTTATAAAAAATATATTTTTTACATGTTTGTTGAATCTGTCACCATGTTGTGACAGTTTGATATGGAAAAAAAATCAATCTCCTCCCAGTAGTATCTAGAATCAACCAATCAAAGTCAGGAGGCGGGTCTTTGTGCTGTCGATCATGCCTGGGTTTGTGCAGCTCCTCCCTCCTTTCTCTCTGCTACGCTACAGCTTCTTCCTGTTATGAATGCTAGGCTAGTTAGCATGGCCACTGACGATGGGAGATGAACTGTTCTCCAGTTATTTCTCCACCATTAGCACATTTAGCAGCGTGTTCATGAGGATGATTGAAAGCGCTAAGCCCCTCCTCCTGGCTCTGATTGGTTGGTTTTGGTGCATTTCTTCAGACTGCAGGAACAGTTCAGGTGGGAGGTTGAGGACATTGTCACCATGTCATAACAAACTGCCACAACATGTTTTAACAAATATGGAGTTTTGGTGTTTTTTACAAAGGTTGTTGCAGTTTTAAGAAAAGCTCAGATAGTAATAAACATCTAAAAAAAAGTTTATAAGTTCTTATTTATTATTAAAATAGAGAAAATTCTGAGTTTTCCTGAGTTGAATTATGTTTCTGAGTTTTGTCCAAAGTAAACTAGAAGTGAAATCTAAAACATTCTGCAGAATAAAACCTGGTGAGCGTTTGGACCTGAGCTCAGCGCCGCCCCCTGCAGGTGGGGATCAGCTCACCTGTTCAGTGGAGGCGGCGCAGGCCTGGTGGCTGACCACCGGCAGGGTCACCTTCCTCAGGAAGCGGGAGGAGCTGCCCAGGTACTGCGTGGCGCCCCACCCCGTCACCACGCCCCGGGTGTCGTCCTGAACACAGACAGGCGGTCAGAACCCCAAACATGCGTCAGCCGGACTCACGGCCGGAACCGGGTTACCCTCAGCAGGTATCTGGACAGGTGGGGGTCCGGCAGGCAGGCGGGGACCGCGGTGGGGCCCCTGAGGGCCGGCCGGGCCAGATAGAGCAGGGCGATGTCGCTGTCGAAGGTGTAGGAGTGGAAATGAGGATGAACGACGATCTGCTGAATCTTTATCTTCTGCTCATCCGGATCAGGACGTTTTTTATCATAATCACCTAAAAAACAAACCAACAAACAAACGAATGAATAAATAAATAATTGTGAGATGAAGGAACTGATTAGAGGAAACAGCTCATAGCAACGACCTTTAGAGCAGAATTATGACTGCTGTTGCTTTTGGTAGTTATAATTTTATTAGATGTTTTTATGATTTTATGCTGCCGTCTCAACGAGTTCTGGTTGAAAAAGAAACAATGAATGTAACTTTTATAAAAAATACTTTTATATTTGTTGAATCTGTCACCATGTTGTGGCAGAATGAGACAAATAATCTGTGAAAAACAATCGATCTCCTCTGCCTTCTCCCAGTGCTAACTGCAAACAACCAATCAGAGCCAGGGGGCGGGGCTAAGCGTTGTCAATCAAGCCTGTGTGTGCGCGGACTTCAATAATATTTATCTAGCAAAGATTCCTGAAGGAGAAACTTCAACCATCAAAGACTAACAGCAAATCTACCTCTAGCTCAGAAGAGTAAAATGAAGTTTCAGAGTGGCCTAGTCAAATCCCAGACTTAAATTTGATTGAAAGTCTGTAGCATGACCTTGAAACACTCAAAAACTAAATCAAAGCAGTAAATCAGACATTAAACCAGCCAATCAGTACAGAGACCAATCAGAACCGCCTGATGGTTCCATCGTTTTGTTCTGGTCCAGTAGGCCCGTCTAGAACAAGAAGAGGAACCAGTTAGTGAGGTTTTTCAAAATAAAGCTCCATTCTCACCTACAGTGACGTGGTCCGCTGAGTCCTCAAAGCAGTGAGCTGCAGAAACAACCCAGCGCTCCAAAACCAGGGTTCCTCCACAGAACCCGGACCCGTCCGACCTGTGGACCAGAACCTGGACAGAACCGGTCAGAATCAATCAGAACCTGAACAGAATCTGAACAGATCCATCAATAGTAGACTAACCTGCCAGGGACTTCCTCCTCGACTCTCCAGGTTTCCTCCAACAATACGAGTCGAATAATTCTCCATTTGTCCCTCCGTCTGGTTCCCACCTGCCAGTCAGTCAGTCAGTCAGTCAGTCAGTCAGTCAGTCAGTCAGTCAGTCAGTCAGTCAGTCAGTCAGTCAGTCAGTC
>CAEGAG010090885.1:0-13199 GCA_903067065.1 Brachyrhaphis terrabensis
CCCCCCCCATTTCATCACATTAAAATCCCAAACTTCAAGGTTTTTATTGTGATTTTAGGAGATAGACCAAAATGATGTTCACAGCTGTTAAGTTGAAAATAATAAACGTCTTAAATATCTCACAGTTCAAATCCTCCTATGAAAACATAAAGAGCATGACACAAGTCCACTACACATAAAGTAAAGAAAAAACAGAAATACATCAAACGTCTTCAAAATGAAATGTAGAAAATATGAGTAAATGTTAAGTCTACTGATAATATTTGAGCAAAATGTGGACCAGTCTGGGAGCTGTTACATAAAATTCAGCTACCATAGTCAATTGGTGTCAAGAAAAATAAAAAATTATTTTCTGAATCTGATTTATTATTGTTGTTGTGTTTATCATTTATTATTTATAAAAAAAAAAACATGTGAATCACTGCACTACAAGTAAAAATGTATTCTGCATCTCAAATGTTTGTCAATCATCTACTTTAAGTGCACGTTTAGGCACATGTAAAAAAAAAAATTGTATGTGAAGGTCCTCCTGCTGGACTGTCAACACAACCACTCACCAGGTGACTAGCAAAGCCTGAACAGAAAGTTGCATGACGAATAAGATGTGATACATCACTGACTCACAACGAGGTAGAGTGCCAGAATCATCAGTAGCACATGTATGCTCTCTTTGTTTCGATGCATCCCCCACTTGCTCCTTCTCAAACACTTACAAGCACTCTCGCATTTGTATGCGCGCTGTTTAGTTTTGCATATACACAAAATCAGATCAGAGGACTAAACTGCTACCATATGGTTACCATAGTGAAGACAGCAAATAGGGGCTAAACAGCGCAGACCACAGAGAAATAAGAACCAGCACTGAGGGGTTTGGAAGAAGCAAGTGAATGATAAGCAAAATAAAAACAGATGATATAGAGAGGCAGACTGAAAGAAGGAGGTACCTCTTTCTGCATCAGGTTCTTTCTCATTCTTACCTATACATAAGATCCATAAGCATTTCAGGATCCTCCTGAAACTCCCTCATCTTCACGGTGTCTGACAAGATGCTGTTGAGGTTTCTTAATAGCTCATCCACCTGAACATCAAGACATAAGTAAGATCATGCTTTTTAGAACATTTAATCAGGATTGCTCATGGTTTCTGACACTGTGGTTAAGCCTTCACCTGTGAGGGAAGCTGGGTGTTCTGCATCTCGGCATCCTCCTCTGCATAAGCCAGGATGGTGCGGAGGGAGCGCCTTAGGTATTCCTCCTGGAAGTCTGATGATTTGCCCACCAGTGAGGCCAGTGACATGGTGACCTGCATCTTCACCCTTGAAAAGTTCTGAGAAGAACGCAAAACACACAACATTTAGCCATGTAATGTGAATTATCCATGGATTCACAATGAATGTTGATAGAATTGGGTGCTTTTTCCTTCACTTTCATGTGAAGAACAAAAGTCTGCACTATGTAAATAATAAGCAATAATAAACGAATGAATAAAAGCGAAGATCCAACCAAATCTGAAAGCAGCCGATTTATTAGAAATAAAGAAATAGATCCAAACTAAAGAGGAAACAAGAAAAACAGAAACCTTAATCACCTCTAAGCTGTCATTTCAAAACATCCTAATCAATGGGAGCAAAACTCTGAAATAATGGCAAAGGGGCCTTTCAACCTCATGAAACTGGAGCTCATCGCCAAAGATGAATTGTTAAAATACCAGTGACAGCATGTAGAAAACTGGCAAAGAATTAACGAGGGTTTCATTGGTGTGATGACAATATAGAATTCTTCCTCTGATTATGGAAGAGGGTAAAATATCATGCAATTTATTTAGTAAAATGCATAATTTTGTTCAAAAATCCAGTTAGACTGTTCTATTTTTTTTTCTGTTTAATCTTCTACAAGAAATAAATTTCTTGGTTGAATGGAAATAATTTCAAATCTATATCTGCTTACAATTAACTTAATTGTAAATAAATGACTGAAACAACAGCCAGTTATGAACTAAACCTATTTAAAACAGTTGGGACAGGAACAAATACCTGTCTTTTTCCCCTTCTCTTTCTTGTCTCCTCCTCTTTCACACTACCTGTCCAAGAACAAGAGCCTGACAAACACCCTTTCATCTTCTGAGCAAATGTGCGAAAGAGACGGTGCCCGTGCTTGCGAGATGTCCCATCCATCTCCAGCATGACTGGCTAAGCGGGAAATGATCTCCCATTAGCAGAGACATAATCACCCATGGATCATCTCTACGGCCCCATTCTGTTCAACTGAGCATGGAGCCAGGGGCTCACCACTCATCACTGCCCTCTAACTCAGTGTGTGTGTGGGGGGTGTGCAGGTGTGTGTTTGCCCTACAATACGGACTTAATGACAGTTTAAGTCAACACATAAAACCTCTTTGTCTTTCTTTTTCTTTTTAGCTTTATCTGGCCCTTTTCCCTCTACTTCTGGGTATTATTCTCACTTTTCCAGAACTGGAACTGGATGTGTGTTCCTGGTATTTTCTCATCTTATTGTTATAATCCAAAATTAAACAAAGAGGGGTAAATAAGAGATGAAAAAATAGGTGCCTGTGACAGATGGAGAGCAAAATGTGGGTGGAAAACAGGATCAGACCATAAACAAAGAAAGAGGTAGATGGTAAACATTGTATGGATGACTCATTTGGCTGCTACACTAATTCAGATCACAGCTCCTTCTGTATACACTGTATAAACAAACATAAACAGGGACACGAAGAAGGGCAAGACTTCCTAGAAAGTGGAGATACTGTATGTATGTGCGTGTAAGCGTGTTCTATAGACAGGCGCCTGACTTTGATTAAAGTGAACAGATTGTAAACACAGGAAATATTGACTGCCGCAGCAGTTATCGAACCGGTGAAGAAAATGAAAGAAGATACTCTGTCTTATGCTCACTACTCCTTTTAGATCTGTCTTTTTCATTTCCCACTATTGCTGCTTCACTTCTGTTACAAACACTCCTCTATCTTCATCAAGATTTTCTTCTCTCCGGGCCCTTTGAAATTCCTTCTCTTCCTTCTCCATGTGGCACAAACGTGTACACACGCATATATACCGAAACACACACACACATAGATGGGGTGTCATTAGTTAAAGAGGGATAAGAACATGGGGAGACAGACAGTAACATATCTCTCTGCTCTCTACTTAAGAGACACATCCTTCACCAGGAACTTTCTGTTGCACGCTCAAAATAGACATGGAAAAGACATTAAAGCTGAGCAGAGAGGAAGCGCAGATAGGATACAGATCTGAGTGACTCCTTGCTTCAATGGGTTTGAAGCAGGGAGCCATTCTGAATTCTCACTGGCACAAAATTTACAATGCCTTGCAAAAAGTACTTGTGACATTACAACCTCAAACTTCTATGTGTATTATTGGGATTTGAGGTTTTAGACCAACACAACTTAGAGCATAATTGTGAAGTAGAAAGAAAAGCACCTACAAAGTGTTTTGGTGGCCTTAAAACATTTGAGAAGTTATCGGAGGGACAAGTTAATAGAATCTAGTGTCATAGAATTTAATTTATTTATGGTTCTGTAATTTATGTTCCTACACTTTAGAACACGGGTCTGCAGCCTGCTGCTGCACAGCCACAGGTGACTCTTTGGGCCCGTAACACTTGCTTTAATTAATGTCGGTCTAATTTGTTTTTTTAAGAATTTGTGGCACTAGTGGGTTTTATTCATGAATAACTTGACAGGAAGACGAGCAGAGGGAGAAGGGGGATATATGCAGTAAATAAATTCAGGGACAGCTGCATCGAGAACTATAGCCTCCATATACTGTGTCTGCTCTATCTCTAAGCCACATGGCACCTCTGGCCAAACATTTTTAAGAGCTGAGGAATGAGGTGCTACAAATTCTAACCCAAGCAGTTTTTTTATGTGACTTTTGCAATCAGAATGACTAAGTGCATGAAATATTTGTCCTTTGGTCACAACTTATGTGTTTTGTTGATGTAATTTCCACAAAAATTCAATGGTGGAAGTTGTATTCATTACCATTTTGTTAAAGCTTAAAGCTTTTTCTTTAGTCTGACAAAAAGAAAATACAGGTAAATAAATAGTTTTAAAAAGTTCATAAGCTAATTTAGATTGGAGGATATTTATAAATGTTTTTGGAATTGCAAAGGTTGCAGACACCTAATCAAACCGATCTAACAAAGAAAGAATAGATGAAAGAAGCAGTCACAAAGTTCATGGTAACTCTGGAGGAGCTGCAGAGGTCCACAGCTCAGGTAGGGCAGACTGTAGATGGAAAAATTGTTGAGTAAAAGAAATAAGAAATAGCACCTTTCTGCAAACTATACAGAGAATGCAACAAGCATGTGGAAGAAGTTGCTCTTGTCAATGGAGGCCTGAACAGAACCTTGTGTCATAAGTAAATTATTTGAGTAGTGGAAAAATAACACCATACAGCACTATGAACACACCAACACTGTAGTAAAACATGGTGGTGGCACAGACATGCGGTAGGGATGTTTATAGGGGTTAATTCCAAAGCATCCTACACTTTTTAGATTTTGATTTGCTAAAATGAATGTATTTTTTTTAAAAAGGACAATTTCTCTTCCATTTCACAATTACAAACTAGATTATGTTAGCCTATCAAATTAAATATGAGTAAAAAATGCTGAGGTATCAGACATAAAAAAGAAAGCTCAAGAGGTATGAAAACATTTGTAAGGCATTGTAAATTAACTTAAAAGACTAACTATGAATTAATCTTTGCACAGGGAGACCTTTAAAGCAGGATTTTTACAAAGCTTATGGGGTGCTCTGTTGTGTGTGTGTATTAACTTACGCTGGCATTACTGTAGCTGTATCTCATGATGAGATAGAGCGTGGCACATGCCTGGCTCCTGTTCTCATCAACAGGGCTGCTGCAGTACTGAAGCACCTTCTGGCACAGATCTGCACACTGCTCCGCCTCCTCCTCGAACAACAGGTCTCCGAACTGCACGCAAGCAAACCATCAGGTGTGCTCTACAAGGCGGCGTGCTTACATACATCTATAATTCTAGCTTACATCGGCGGTTTGACGCCCACACAAACAAATAAGAACATCTAATTTAGACTCAGATAATGTTTGTGCAATGACACCAACCCACACACACAGCATCCTTTTCAGAAAAACACACACACACACGATTATGATAATGCAACTACCTTGACGACAAGTGCTCTCAGTGTGCTGAAGGTGTGACGGAGGAAAGTGGTGCTCTGGTTGCAGGTGAGAGAGTGGAGTAGCACCTTCAACACACCGCCAACAACGCTATCTTTACACTCATTTAACGGCACCGCCTGCACACAGAGCAGATGGAGAAATTAGTCATAAAATGCAGATAGAAACACCTGCGGGTGGAACCCAGTAAATAAACACTGAGAGGACACAACACAACAAACCGACTATGTCAAACTGAGATTAAAACATCTGGTGAGTCAATTACACTGTTATCTATTATTATTTGGAATAATTGATGGTTTACCCTGATTTACCTTGAGGTTTTCCTTGTACTTTGGTATCATCTTCAAAAAGCTCACCATGATCAGACTCAACATACAATTTTGATCTCTGCCAGTGCAACAAAAATGTAGACCTATACTTTAAAATGTTGTACTTTGTGGTAAAATTCCAGGTGAGCGTAGACCGGTGGTGTCAAATTTGTAAAGTTGAAAGTACTTGCAGGGCACAAGAAATTAATTCCTAAATAAAAACAGAAAAATACTTTTCTAATTACTTTTATATGCTTGTGACAGTATTTGAAAGCCTCGCTCCTGCCACATTTCTAAGGGCTAAAAAGCTTCAGCTAATAGAGGTTTCCTTATAGAACAAACATGTCCAGTCAATATTAAGAATAAGGGAAAAGGGACAAAATGGGACTGAATCCAAGCAAATTGCTGTGAACCTTTTTGCCAAAATTATTCCACATTAGCAAGTAGGAAGATTTTATCCAAATGTTGATTTTGAGGTTTTTGAAGACGCTGTGAAATAAATTAGGGAAGAGATGACACCCACACCAAAAAACATTTCCATTCCAGCTAAAAAACTGGCAAAAGACTTAAAAGTGTAATAATTACATATAATTATAGAAAATTTGAACCATAATTTATTTGGTTGAAAAGGCCGCCTTTTATTTTAAAAACCTTTAGATCAGCAGTTGTATAACTTGTTTCCTTGTTTTCATGCCAGTTCAATGTTTCTTTTTATAAATGTGTTTCTCTTCAATTCTTTGAATCTGTATTTGAAGTAATTTGCCGTAAATTATATTAATTCAGTAAGCTGAGTGACAGTCCTAATGTGATTATGAAAAGATCATTTTCCAACCTGTATTATGGTCTCCAAAAGGTCCAGGACTATAAGATTAGCCTCTGTGGCCAAATTCCCACTGATGAGAGCCTCCTGGTCCAGCTCTGCTTTTGTTCTGAAAAGCGATGATACAAAGGTTACACAAAACAAAAAAAAAATAAACATATTGACTGTAGGAAATGGGGTTGGTAATTAGAGTAAAACCAGAAGTTACATATGGTAATCGTACTTATCCTGTCGATCGTTTGTTTGTCTCCACTGAGTGAGGTCTTTCCTCCAGCGCAGGTTCTCTCTCTGACCCAGAGTTCTGTCCGTTCCTGTCAGGAATTCAAAAGGAGGTTATGAATAAACAAGAAAAGAAAGTAAGAAAACTGTCAAACATTCTTACCTATGCTTTGTATTCAGTATATGAAGCCGTCCTTGTATGTAAGATGCATATTTATTGCAAACCTACACTGGCCTATCTTAAGTTAAAAAAAAACAACTAATTGACAATTCATTAATTGGAAAAAAAAAATGTATGTAAAAAATGTTTAAACCTTAATGCTGAAGAGAGTTTATGTTAAAATTGTTTAGGCTCTGTTCTGCTTTTTTTTATATAACAAGACATCAAAGAAATTTATTCCTTAAAATAAAAAAAAACACAACAACAAATGTGTTACCTCCAACCCGTTTCATCATTTCTCCACGGGCTCCCATTCCTCTCAGCAGGGCTTCTTCTAGCTGCAGCTTGGCCTGCTGAGATTTCTGTAAGGCCTGTGTGCTCACTTTGTCACTGCTCTGCTTACCCTGCAGATGCACATTAAAAACAAAATCACCAGTTTGAAAGCACAACTCATACAATTTGAATATTTTGTAATAAACATATGGTAAATGCAGACAAGGAATTCAAAAAATACAACTAGAATGAGTTCTTTTTTGTTGGGTTTTTTTTTTTAATAAAAGTTAAAGAAAACTGTTCCATCTGCGCTATTAAGAAACAAAAAGGCCCATAACTGACCCTGTACTCAAAGCAAGATACACATATAGTGAGGAGCTCCAGCAGTTTATTGAGTTGTGAAGGAGGCATATCCACAGTCCAGCGCTGGATAAGGTTTCTATCAGCATTCTTCATCACCCAGAGGAAACAAACTAGCAGGTGGCGACTGGTGTCTGCAGCCAGGGTGGCAACAGATTTACCTTGCTGGGAACACATGAAGACAGACAGATACAAATTACATTCTTTACAAAATAAGGGAAAACATAAGTTTGATTTATAACGTATTTATATGTCTGAAGAGTCCCCAGGCTGGCGTCTGCAGCAGCACGTGTGTGCATAAACTGAGTTCAGCTTGGGTCATTGGTTGGTTCTGTCTGAGCTGCACTTTCAAAACAAACAAGGTGGATAAAGCGTCTGGTTAGCCTCCGGGTCAAATCACAACTTTGTTAATTCATAAGACCATTTTGTAACTACATATTTTTATTGTCTCTTTCATTTCAGATTTCCAAGCAAACCACTTTATACACATGTAAAAATGTTATACCATGCTAATTTCTGTAGCATTTAAGTATTTACAAAACTTAAAGACAACATTTCTTAAAATGCTTAATGAATTGAATTCAAGAGAATGCTTACAGTATGTATTATCATCTGAAACATTTCTAAGTACCACTCCCATTTATTCTGGTTCTGATCCCCATTTGGATGCTTCATGAGATACAAGTCTATGCATGCATCTTTTGGCATCCCTTTTATAGATAACCCAACTCAAAATCATGCCACACTCCTCTTTCTAAAGGGTCAAGCTGAGGTACATCAATAAGTGTATCTAATAGTACATCATTCACAAGCTTCTCTAAATCCCATTGTGAAGTGATTGGTCAGCTCTTTCACTCTGGCTTCAGAGAAGTATGGTTCCTCCCCATCTCAACAGGCCTTTAATCTCCTGCAGATTAATTTAGCTTCATTCGTGTGATGATGAATCACTGCTGTGGATGACTACTGCTGCTTCATTGTGTGGCAGTTTTGATAAATGTAGCCATTAAGCTCCCACTGCCCTATGTGTCCCACCTTCAACCCGGTTACCCAAGTCTCTTTTTGTCCAGAGCTGAACCGAGCCAATGCTCTCCAGAACTGACACAGAGCACCGTCGCAAGTAAGCAAAAACGTGTCACTGTTTATTTGAATATGTACATTACCAATTCTCCTGCAGTGACTAAATGATTCATGAATATTCTGTTTGAAGGCAAGCTGCCTGAATTTGAGGAACCAGCACTCTGGCTGCTGCTCCTCCGGTTTCTGACAGCTACCAGGCCATGGGCTCGTTCACGTGAAAGCCGCTCTTTCCACAACAGCATTTATCGTAACAACAAACGGAGGGAACTGATTCATGTTCTGGAGTGGAAGAGAATGGCGGTGCTCAGTTTTGGTGCCTGTGCTGTTGTTGTTGCAGCCACAGCTTGATGGATGTGTTTGTCAAGGAGGACGGCCCTGTTCACTTATGTCGGCAATGCCTGGCCATAAACCATCTTCCACAGATGTGCGTGTTTATGTGAATGAGTGATTTTTTTTCTCTTTTTTTGCAGGATGGATGAAGCGCATGTGTGGCTCTGACAGCTAATCAATCAGCATCTGCCCAGCTCACCTGTTGGGAAGCAAGACACTCACAAAACAAAACCATACATAAGTTTTTGAACCCATTTAAAACGCTACAATCGTCATTCCAATTAGGAGCATAAACTTTACCAGGGATGCCATGGAGATGAGAACGTTACGCCCCAACGTGTTGAAGGGATTCCCAGCAATCGCCATGGCAACAGACTGATTGATAGCAGGCACGTTTTCAAGGTCATCCTCAGATTCGCCAGTCTTGTTCTTGCCGGCGCGTGTGTCACAAACTGAATGAGACAAACAGGAGCCGGGCATGTTTAAGTGAAGCAGAGAGGAGTTACAGCTGTAAGTTCAGCACTGCCATGTCTAAAGTAGACGTAAGACAGACAATAAAGTCCGGCATTAACACATTTATGTCAGGGTGAAGAAAGATGGATGAGCGCAGGTATTTAGAAAAATAAAGTTATTTCATTGTGGCTAATTGATGATTAAAGGCATGAACCTTCCACCTTGCTAAACCTCATTAATGGGAGGTTCCACAGTATCTTCATCACCAACACTTGGGAGTATTTTATTGTCTTTTACCCCAAATACTGAAAAAAAAAAACTGTCATCAATCCATGATATGAAACTTTACCACACACCTGTGAAATCCAGGTAGTTGGTCGACTCTATAATAATCCCAACCAGGGGGAGGTAGAGAGCAGAAACCTTGGCTCTGACATCAGTTTTAACACAACGATCATCCAGATCATGGGAACACAGCAAGCTGTAAATTGCATTGATCGCCTTTCTTTGAACCTTTCCCCTGCAAGCAGAGACAAAAAGGTCAATCAGCGTTTTTTACATTTCCTCACATTCCTCACAAACATAAAAAGCATATTTTTTGATAGACCTTCACAAACTAGCGTAATCATTTCGAAAGATAGTGATGGTTTACAACTTTTTGCAGACAAAAATCTGAAAAGTGTGGCATGGTTTTGTTATCAACATTCTGGTAAAATTATATTTTGCAACAATTATGGCTAAAAGTAATTTGGGGTGCATCTGAACAAGATTTACACATCTAGTCAGGGGAATTATTTTCAAAATTATTTTTGCAAAAACAGCTCAAGCTCAGCCAGAAGAAGAGTAAACACTCAGTCTCAAGTTTATCTACAAATTCTCTACTAAATTGAAGTCTTGACTTTGACTGGCCCACTCAATACAATATGAGTTAACTAAACCATTCAACTGTAGCTCTGTTTGTATTTAGGATCACTGTCCCGCTGGAAGCGTTTTGCAACATCTAGTAACTTTTCTCCAAGAATTCCCCACAACATAATGATGCCACCACCATGTTTCGTCCTGGGAATGGGGTCTTTAAGAAGTTTCCCATGTTAGTTTTTCTGCCACACCGAGTTATAGGCAAAAAGGTTTACATTTCATTTGGTCATCAGTATGCACAACTCAGTACTGAACAATCATTTAAAATCCAGGGTTTTTTGGTTTTACTGTGACAAAAAGTGAAACATTTCCTCATTTGATGAAGATTCAGAATGCAGCTTTTGAATAAAAAAATCTGAAAGTAGCTAAAAACAATTGGAAACAATTTGACAGAGTTCCTCCCTACCCTTCTGACTCCATGTCAAGTGCCGCGCTAAGTTCCGTTAAGAGCAGACCGGTGAGGTAATGCTGTTGCTTGAATTCCTGAGACAGATCAAACAATGCCAAGATCCTCTGCTGTTCCTGGTAGGAACCAGAACTCTGAATGAAAAAAAAAAAAACATTGAAATGAGATGGAAACGGTCAGAAGCCAGGAGTAACTGCAATTTTTGAAAACATGTTGACTGAATGATCAGATATTGCCTCTACATTCCTCTTTATGATATTTCCAGAATAAAGTCTGCAGCTTTGTTACTTTGCATTTGCAGCCATGATGTGTTATGCAGAATATGTGCTTTGCTTTAAAACTGCATTAAATTCGATGGCCTTAGATACAAATTCGAAATCTTCCACTCGAGTGGGCACACCTGCGAAGAAATGGACGGGCAGGGAGAGGCGGGCGCAGAAGCCGGGCTGCTGAAGAAGAGGCTCAGGTTGAGGTAGTGCTCATGGCTGCAGAGGATTCGCAGGAACTCCAGGCGCATGCTGATCAAAGTTGGCATTGAAACACTCTTAGCGGACATCTACAAGTGAAAAAAATAAGAGAAATGGTCAATATTACCTTCAAGGCATGTAACTTTATACAAAATTGTATATATTAAATCTAAAATGATGCTTCTGCTTGCGTCTGAGTGCGACTTCACCTGGTTGCAGTAGTTTTTCACAAGCTCAAAAACAAACCCTCGGTCCATGAGGGACAGCAGGTCGTAGAGGAAGAAGGCCAGGCTGATGTTGATTTTCTCTGCTTGCTCTACCTCCTGAAACAACAGTCAACAAACAGCAATCAGTAAGCTGCACTGACCGGATCTCGACAAGCATCTAGCTGAGCAAGCCAAGCTTTTGTTACCACAGAGACAAATTTAATTAGCACTTCCAGCTCCCTGTTGTTTAGAGGACACAGAGAAGATGAACACTCAAACAGCCCAACTCAAGAGATCAGAAGGTGTGGAGGGGATCCTTTATTAAACAGTTGATGGAATCTGCTTCAGTTGGCTCAGCTGATAAATGTCTTTATATTTTGTCACCTTTTGTTGTTTGACAAGGATTGTGCAAATCTCTGCTGTGACCACAGAGACGATGGTGATGACGTCATCTTTGAATCTGTCAGAGAAGCGGCTCCTTCGGGGGACAGTGTACCTGTCTAGCTGAGACACTTGCTGAGCCATGCTTTTCACCTGTTTACACAAGCCACACAGGAAACAAACAGGAATCACACATCAGGAAAACATGGAGGGGGGAAAAAAAAGCCAAACACATGCAGCAACCACACAGTCAGTATACGGAAATTGGTTGACACCATGGAGATTTTAAGATGCATATCATTAAATATTAGAATTGTCTTATTTTAGTTTCCCATTTTTAGGGGAGTAGAAACATCTTAATTTTGATGTAAAATAAACACTGAAGGCAAAAATGTTGCCGTATTTACATTATATTATGTACAATTAAACATAGCATAATATAAATAGGATATTAAATAATATACAGATTTTAACAATTCTTGTAATAAACTACAGTGTATATTTGTGGTTTCACCTATACTTTTATAGCATGTGTAGTCACAATAGAAAATTCAGCTCAAGTTTGAAAAATTTTCTTTTGTGTTTTATTTTTTTTTACAAGAAAGGGTTGACAAATCTTAAATCTTGCTTTAATGAAATAATTTCTTACAAATAAAATGCTTAAGTTTATGTCTGAACATTAAACATTTTGAACTAGAGAACATTGTAGACTCCTTAAAAGAAACAATAGTTTGGTTCTGAATTTTAAGCTGCAAGTTATACACCAATTTCAATGTAACTAGCCACCTACAGGAGTACAGGAGTATTTTCTTCTCTTTGCCATTAGAATTTATTGGGCATGTGGATGAGCAATACAAAACTCTATTCTACACAAAAGATATTTCTTTTCCTTTTTCCTTTGCTCCATGTCAACCCCTCCCAGACTGTGCAATCCTAAAAACGTCCAAATGGCAACTGTCTGAATCAACAGTAATGTTAATGTTTAATTTGAATCCTTCTGATTTTTTTAACCCCATTTATTACCAATATTTAAAGTCATGTGTTTATTTTAACATTTTGCCTTGTAAGTTAAATTCAAACATGGAGTCGTAAAAAATATAAAAAATGTGACACTGACCAATAGCTCAAAGAAGAACCAGGCATATTTGTAAGCGTTTTCTCTGCAGACGCCAGTGCTGACAACCATCTGCAGAGCCAGCTCCTCGTGAAATTGCTGTAACAGAGAAAATAAAACGTAGTGAAAAATAGTGCATCTACAGTGTTGACTGAACTCTGATCAACCACAATGTCCTCAATGTTACACTCCCACCTTGTGGCTAATAGAGGATAATGGATGGTGAATTTTCCAGACTGTAGGTGTTCGCTTTGTTTTTCCATACCTTTCCTCTGTATGTGTACAGATTATAACTTAAATCTGTCATTTCCTAAAAGAGTTAAGTCCTCTTGTCCAATATAAAGAATGCAGTCATATTTCAATTACCACATAGTTGTTGACAATAGTCGGGTATAGCAAGAAGAAGAAATGAGTCCTCAAATGACCAGTAGCTGCTGTTTGAACTCTCTGTATGGCATCCTATCCTTATTCTATTTTCCCCAAAAACAATTCTCTCCT
>CAEGAG010090898.1:0-12134 GCA_903067065.1 Brachyrhaphis terrabensis
ATTAAAAAGTGGTTTCTGATCAGATTTTTTTTCTATTTATAACTTCTTGTTCATTTAAAATACACAACATAGATCTTAAAGTTTCGAAAATGTTCTGAACAGCGAGTTTTGATTTGTTCTGGATGAAATTAATCTGTTTATTAGAAACATAATCAGAATCCGAGTTGTTTGTGCCATTTTTAGCTAAACTTGTTCTTGATGACTAACTCTGGCAACTGTTGCTAGATTTTGTCTTTTTTTTTCTGGTAATGATTTTAAACTTTTTCTTCATCTGTTGTTGATGAAAAGGGCGCCCCCTTTCGAATAGCAGTTGTATTGTCTGTTGGCATACAGTCATTGGATCCAGGCAGGATGCAGCCATCTTTAGAGGGTCTTAGTGGACAGGTATAGTTTACAACATTTGGGAGGTATGAATTAGACTTTTTTAGGGCAACTTTCTGTTATATATTCATGCACAACTGACAGGAAATATGACTCTCTGACTCCAATAAATGCGTTCTATCAGTTGAAGGTCATGGACATCTATTGTGGTTGAGTCTGGGGTCAAAAGCTGTCATATCAGGGTCCCCTGAATCACTGGGGATCAGAACTACAATCAATAAAAATAAGGTGTAATACAAAATTTAGACGACTATGTACATGTATTTCAAATTCTACATGCGATTTTAGCATTTTAATGAACATTTAACTATAATTCTGAATGCCATGGTTTAAATATTAGTCTAAAAACTGAGTTGTTTATGGTTACGAAGCTGTATGAATGAAACTGCAACATGTTGATCTGAAATGGGGCCAGGTTGACCCATGAACTAGTCGGCACAAAATAAATCTAAAATTGATTATGATTTCAGATGGATAGAAGAAAAGGGAAAAGAGGAGGTGATGTTGCATTAATGCTATGTTTAGTCTGTAACCTTTCTGGTTTGGGTTCCATCCGAGAGCTGTGGAGCCTTGTGGTTTTCCTACTGGTTTTCTATATCTTGGATTCAGAGGATCCAATAAGTTTATCAGACACGCACTCCCCTTCCCTCTTTTTTCCTCCTCCTCCAGCTTCTTAGTAACCTTCCATTTCTCATTTTACTATTTTTCTTTTTATTGTTCCTCAGCTGGATAAACACTGGCTCTGCTCTTTATTCTCCCTTTATATTGAACCAGTTGGAGAGAGTCGGGGGTGGGGGATTTGAGGAGATATAGCAGGGCATCAGAATTCCTGCTACGCTCTCTGCAGTAAAAGCTTCAAAGCTTTCTTACGTCTTGCTGCTCTGCCTGCACCACTCTTGAGCTCTATCAAGGTTACTTTTACATTCACAGACTCATTGCTTCATCTGGGAGCATTATTGCTTTCTAATCCATTTTCTTTTTAAACTTACGGCTAATTTTTGTGCTTTATGCATTTCTAGCCACAACCTTTAGATAGCAAAAACTTAAATAAGTCAAGCAACTGTACATGGCTTTTTATACAAAAAAATTAATGCCATCTGGTGTTTGGGTTTTCGTCTCACCTGCTTTCACATGTCTTCAGGTTTATGGAGCTACAGGTGCTTCTCATTAGTCATCCTTGAACTGCAGTGCGAGAGCAGAAATCGTCTTACACCTCCCATAAATCGTGATGAGTCTCAGTGATTTATAAGCCCTCAGAGGATTTGCTGAAATCTCTGTGCCTGTGTTCTCTTCCATAACTGTTATTGTTTGGAGTATTTTTCTTTTTTAAAAACTTCCCTGTTTTTAGGCAGAGCCATAGATTTTAATTCCCCTGTTGCAGCTATTAAAAGAATATCTCCAAGCGTCAGTGTTTTTTTCTTTCTCAAACTAAAATTTAAATATTACTCACTGTTTTGTGTGTTTGACTTTTAAGGTGCTTGGTTATAATTGGTGTAAATTAAGGTTACTTTCCCCCTAGAGTCCCACTGGGAAATCTGCAATCTTTGAAAACCTATAAAATCTCTTTTGTATCAACCTTTAAAGGTCTCGTCTTGTAACCAAACATGGGTTTAATGAATCAGTTCTGTTGCATCTACCTCTAACGTAACATAAGTTATGATGAGAACAGAACAAAAAGACTCAATTTCTTAACATCTTCAAACAGTCCAACATTTTGACTTATATTCACATAAAGGAAAGTAGAACAAAATCCTTCTGTGAAACTGCCGTTAAACGGACAGTCTTTGGCCCTGAAGGGTCAACAAATCGCAAAAGGCCACAAGGCGACAATAAAAAGGCATAACATAACAAAAGCCATAATGGGAGTTATGCCAAAGCAGATGTTATACTAAAGGAACGTCTTGCTAAAATTTAAGTTATGCTTAACAGACGTTATGCTAATGCAGACACTGGCTAAAGTGGATGATATGCCATACATTTTTACAGCCTTTTTACCATTGTTTCTTATAGCAAAACCTTACCTTTAGCATAACTTGTGATGATATAATTTTTTTTCAGAAACCACACATTCATTTGACAAAATGTACATTTCTATCGATCATAATTATGTGTCGGTGTACGTACAGCTCATTGCACTCTGTTAAAATGGAACACAAAACTAATGTTCCTCCCTATGTGCACCAGCTGTTGTGGTTTAAATCTCTGTCCTGACGTGGCCAGATCATTTATGCGACCGCTTTTTGATCCTTTTCCCACATTTCTGAGCAGAAACAGGGGCCCCCTCTGTGTTTGGCCTTGACTGAGAGTGGTTTTGAAGTGTTTATGCAGCCCCTGCCATCTCTCACATTTTTCTGTCTGCTTATGTTGTTTTTTTATGCCCTTTATCTCTTTTCGTCATATCTTAAACTGATCTTCCCCGAAACGCAGAACGCCTGTCTAGTCTGAATATTTTTTAGGATAAAATCAGAGTTCGGTTGATTAGACAAAATCAACATTCTCTATCTGCAAAATACGCTTTCTTGATGACTTTTCCTGATATGCATCAAAATGCCACTTGCAGCTATCAGAAACTCGTGTTTGATAATCATAAATGCAATCCAAGCTTTGTTTTCAGTTCAGGTTTTGACTTCAACTTATCAAACAAGTTGATCTGATAGGAGTATCCATGTTCTGCATTCTGTTATAAAAATGCCCTACTTTTACTTACAGTTCTTGTTTTTTTAAAATGTTTGTCATACTTTCGCTGCTGCTGTTCTGATTGATCAAAGTGCAGTTCACCTTCATTTCCTGATGGATGTAGATTTTTGAGTAAGCAGAAAGTTGCAGTCATTTTTTGCCTATAACTAGGTGTGGTGGCAAAAACAGGACTGATTTCAAGTTGGGGCCCGATTACAAAATCAGCACAGCAGCCACTTCAGTGCAGAAGTCTCCAAAGCGACTTTAATCAAACCAGATGTCTGGCATTTTCTTGATTGACATGACTGCTTTCCTTTCCTTCAAACTGAAAATGGCTGCCATGACAGTCTCCTTGTGTGAGGAACTTTAGACCCTAACAGGTTTGGATTTTCCACCACAAGAACTAAAAACCAGTTACTTTTTTACAGAGGGAGGTCACTTAAGAAATATGATATTTTGTTTAATGCTTCTGCAGCATTTAGGGCCAACAAAGCCTTGATTTTTGTTAACATTTCGTCTGTGATTTGTATAAAAAGTCGCGCCATTGTTTACTTATGTTTATAAATGTATGGTTCTGAAGAACAGAATTTCTCCAGTTTTGAAAACTATGGAATGGGTGTTTTCCAGGCCTGTTTAAGTATGGAAAAGTAACATCTCATCTCTAAAAGTTGTATCCATCCAGTGTGAATCAATTTTTAATGTATTTATCCATCAATATGTCCAACTATTGACTCGTTTTTTTCTATCCGTCTTTTCATCCATTTCCTTCCTTCCTTGCTTTCATTTTCTTTGGAGTTCTTGAAGATTCCACATTTAAAGGTAAGATAGAACTACCTAATCCCTCCTTTTTCTTACACCCTTGTGCCTAGTGGGGTCGGGAGGGTGCTGGTGCCTATCTCCAGCGAGACATTTAGGGCGAGAGGCGGGGTACACCCTGGACAGGTCGCCAGTCCATCGTAGAAATACCTTAAAGTGCATGTATAAAATAACACTGAAAAATAAGATTTTGCAAATGGGTGTTTTGTCGTGGAACATTTGGAAGAACCCTGAAAGCAACTGTTTTAAACTACACTTAATTATCCTCACTTGTTCCAGATATGGAGCCTTTTGATTTCATTTTCATAGAACCAACTGTCTGTTTTTATGAGCTAACTCAGTTTTTTAAGTGAGTTTTCTTTTTTTCTGATACACCTCTCCCCTCTATTTCTAGTTTTCTAGTCGTTGGTGTGTCCTTTCAGACTCCTGCAGGCCTTGCTGGGTGTGTTGCAGCAGAAACTATAAAACCGAAGGCCATCTTTTGACCGTGTGGGCCCAGATTCAAAATGAAGGAGCTGAAAGGAGTGGGGGTCTGGTGGTACAATACGCATTTGGGGGGACAAGCAGCAGAATTTAGAGACCAGCTCCCTCCCCCAGACGAGTTGAATTTGTTGCTTTCCCATCCCCCTCACACACGCACACATTCACACAATCCTGCAGAAGAGGCTTTGCATTCTCGATGAGGAGAGAGTTGGAACTCCTACTGTGTAGAAGCACATTGGACTTCTTTTTCTCGCAGTTTTTTTAACCCCATTTTTCTCTTCCTGCTTACGCCTGGTCTTTCTCACATTTTCAGTTCTAAGTTGCATACAGACACCTTTGAGGTTTCTGGAAGTTCCTTTGTGAGGTTCAAAACCCCATCCATACTTTATACCTGCCTGGTTTTTTGTGAGAGAGTAGGTGCATATTCTTGGGTAAAGATGTGACCTTGCATATGCAACAGCAGCCTTTCGGGTTGTTCCCTGAGGCAGACAACAGTTCAGAGAACAGGAGGGAAAAATGCTAAATTAGGTGAATGGGTTGGGAAAGAGAGAAGATTCAAAGAGATTTTGTGTAGCCAATCCAGTTTTTTTCTATCCATCTTTTCATCCATGTCCTTCCTTCCTTGCTTTCATTTTCTTTGGAGTTCTTGAAGATTCCACATTTAAAGGCAAGATAGAACTACCTTATAATCCATCCGTTTTCTTACACCCTTGTGCCTAGTGGGGTCGGGAGGGTGCTGGTGCCTATCTCCAGCGAGACATTTAGGGCGAGAGGCGGGGTACACCCTGGACAGGTCACCAGGGTGTACCCTGGTGACCTGTCCAGGGTCACCAGGGTACCCTGGACAGGGTACAGTCATATATGACTGTACCCTGGACAGTCATATATGGAGTCATATATGACTCCAGTCATATTGTGGAGTCTGAGACTCATGTATAAAAAAACCGTCAGTGCAGTCTGTCAGTTCCTGAGGAGCTAAAACACTACTCAGAGTTCAAGGTCACAGAGTAATGGAGGTCAGCTCAGCTGATTTAACTTCTTTTATAAGTTTATAAGTCTGTTGCCACATAGAAATTTAACATCATGAAAAATTTAAACCAGACCTGAACAAAGTGTACAAACTCTTTTCTCTGACTGGTAGCTCATCAAATTGTTTAAAAGTGTCAGAAAAATTCAGTGCTGAATGTTGACAACCACTCCTACAGTGTGAGTAAATTGTTGAACTGAAGTTCAGCTTTAGGATGTAGGGCAGAAACTGTGCCAGTCAGAAGTTTGTGCAGTGCATTGAAAGTTCAGGTTCCCCACATCCCTCCCCCATCAACACAAATTCAAAATTATACATAAAAACCTGGGTTATCTTTCATGACTGCTTGATTCTTAAGCAAGGTGGGGGTCCAACATCTTCTAGTTTATGTTGGGCTTGAGCTGTGATCGTTTCGTTTGTTTAGTTGGGTACTGGAAGAGTGTGGTTTCTTTGCAACTTTCTAAAGGACTTTTAAGCAAATATTGGGGTTACAATGGAGTACTGGTTTATGCAAGATAAGGGAACACAATGATACCTAAGTTCCCTGAATACTTGAGATTCCCTCCAAAAACACTTTCTACTGCCTAGTTTAATAGTTCAAACACAAAATATGCCCCAATATGCAGTATTGTGCACCTTGTGTGCCAAAACATTTATAAAAATCAAGATTCTCATTTATTCACATTCAATAGACATCCCAAAAATATGTTTCAAAAAATACAAAATAGAACAAATATACTTGCTGTTAGTGAGGGAAGTTGCAATAGGCAATAAATCAATTAAATACATGATTAGTTAAAATTAGCTCAATTTCCATTTGCATGATTTATTGTTTTTGTCTTTCCTCTATATCTACAAAAAAAAAAATTAATGTCTGGTGCTTTGATCTCAATTAGCCTTTTATTAAAGGACAATTTTGTTGTTTCTGTTTTATTTATATATTTTGGATATTTAAAATGTCTTCTAGTGTTAAATATTCAGTTGAATTTAGAGGTTACTGATATTTGAGAATGTGTTCATGCATTATTGTGCCATTACTACTATATTATTATAAAATTGTCTCAAAACAACATTATCGTTTAACGCAATAAATTCAATTTTTAGGACAAGTTATCCAGCAAAATTTGCTACCGTGACAGGCCTACTATTAGATGCCATTTTGTAACTATGCGGGATGTTGTGATGTCACCAAGAAGCTGCTACTAAAGTGTTTGGCTGCTGTTTTAAGGCATAGTGGAGCTGCCAGCTTCTGTAAAAGAAATCTAGAGTTTTTTTTTTTTCTTAAAGCCTCATCAGCAGTCTAAGATGATATCTTCCTCACTGGCCCTAGTTATGCTTTGGTCCGTCTTCCACACCATCCTGATCATCTCCTGCCTCCTGGTGTTGTTGTTTTTGGGTGGTGGTATGTGGAATCGTGTCCTCTGCTGTTTCGTGTTTGCTGTTGTTTTTTCCCCCTCCTTCCTCTATCTTTGAAGATGAATCAGTAGGTGACCTGTGCTGATCAGTTGAACTTTGCCGTCTCTGCCTGAGCCTCAGTAAGACGAGGCTGTTCTGAAGATGAAAAGATGTGCAGTGTTTGTATTTTGCTGGAGGAAAATGGCAAAGTCGGGTTGGGGTGGGAGATGCAGCTTACTAATTAGGAAGCAGAGAGGAGCAGTCGGGACTTTGAGATTGAGATAAAACATATCATGCCTACTTGCTCTATTGTTTCTTTTACAAAAACACCAAAACACTTGACATAAACACAGACACAAATTTCAGCATACAGAGCAGCTCCTGCTTGGATTAGCTATTGCTAAGATCTCTCTCTACCAGAAATATGGCTCATATGATGTAGATGACCTATACGTAAAGGAAAATAAGCAAGAGAAAAGAACCATTCTTATTGTAGTTCTTAAAATTTAAATTAACACTGCAATTATATATTTTTTATTTACAGTAAATGTGAAAATGGTGCATATAAATAGCTTCTTTTAGAGAACAATTCTAAGACAAATAATTTATATAAGATAATGTCTTCTTTGACTAATACTCGTCTCACTTCTACATTTCTGTAAGTTTCAGTGAAATAACGTGTTGGTATTACTTTTTAGTATATATAATAGATTAGTATATGCACTTTGATCTCTGGCTAAGCCAGGTTGCTGTGGATTTTTTGGACAACTGTCAAGAGTGTAGAAATGCCATAGATACCATAGGCTGCTGAGGAATATACATAGTTGCCCTTAAAATGTCTTAATGAGTGAATTGTAGGGTTATTAAATCTCATGCTCTGCACCGATGAAGATTCACTCACCTATGCATGTTAAATCCTTGAGGTGGTCCCTACGGTAGGGCATTAGCACTACCTTTCAAAGTAATTCATCTAATTATTATTTGATGAGATGGGTGCTTACTGAAAATGTAGAGACTGTTCTTGAATGTTAATTCACAGGTAGGCAGCTGGTTTATAAGAATGACGGGGGATAAAAATAAGAATGCTACTTGATATACAAATTCGTTTGCCCTGTCTTCATCCAGAAAAAGACACTCTAAAATTGATTCCTATATTGGATAAATTACACATTAAAGTGCATTACATCTCCAAATCAGAAATATTTTTAAGTAATGGTGAAATTAGTTCCGGCTTTCTATTTGCAAGGCTTACAAGTTAGCAGCCCAGTTTCGTGTCTTTTATTATCATTTGTAGTCTGTATGTCTGAAAGTTTCTTTCCCCAGATGATTAGCTTGGCACCAGCATTAGCTGGTTGGTTTCATGCCAATTTTTCTCAGTCTTTCAAGCCCAGAACTTGGCGGGTCATTCAGCTGGACTTGGCTTCTGGCATCTCTTGGCAGTGTTACTGGAAATCTTGCATCCCCTTTTGAACATTTGCTGGAACTTTTTTTTTTCTTTCTTAATTTCAGAAATGTTGACATTTAGAAATGCTGAGTTTTAGCAAGATCTGTCAAAAGTAAATGTGTTGGCTCACCAAAGAATTTTGTATCTTCTATTTTTATCCTGGTGTTGATTGCTTTTGCTTACACAGCTACAAGAAAATAATTTGTGTGTGAAGGATAAGCAATAACAACAAAATCTAACTGAGCACAATTGATAAGAGGGAAAGAACGTACTGTAACGTTCTGGTTTGAAAAACAGACAAGTCCAGATCTTCAACATTTGGTTGTCAGTGTATTTGTGGGATTCTTGTTTGCTTCCTTTTTACTGAAAATAATACCTGTTCTTTAAAATAAGGGAAAGCCGGATCTTTTTCAGGCCAGTAGAACATAACTAGTTTATCTGATGCCGAACTTAAACAGTAACTTGTGAGATGTGATTTTTTTTGTTGCTGCTTGTTTTTGAATCTCTTATATTATGAACTGTGAGTTGTTTGTCCTGGCATTGCATGCATTTTCATATCAACAGTCTCAACAGCTTGCTGTATGTCCAATTATGCCATTTTAGGACTTGTCAAGACTTCTTTTAACATCTTGCAGCCATCTTTCAGGGTGAACTTACAGAGCTAAGCATGTTGAAGTATTTTGGAATACCCTCCACTTGGATACTATTTCTGGAGAGCAGAAAAGTTGATTACAGATTTTTTTTTCAGTACCTCACCAGACTCAAAGGTTGCTATAGCCTTTCTGAATGACTCATACCGCCCTGTATTACATATCCATATGTGCTAACATTTTAGGAAAGTGCACAGGCCGGTGTAGGATGTCCTAATTTTACCCAGGACTACACGTCTCCATAATATTCAGATTTCTTTTTTGATATTTAAGAAATGCAGAACCATGCAGTTTGATTGACGCACTGCTGCAGCTGAAATGCCAAATGGGAGATTCTTCTTTGAGAGATTCAGTCATATGTCTCCGGCATATGTCGTGAGCGAAGCATTGTGCTCCCCTACTCGTCACATTTACGACAGCGAAGCCTTTTACTATTTACATACCAGGAACTTGTGAATGTCCTTGGGGAACTCCTTTCCTCTGTTCGTACTCGGAATTCTGCACACGGCAGCGATTGAATGGGAGAGAGCTTTCCGATGTTTAGACAGCTCAGGGAAAAAAAAAACTTGATGCATATTCAGCAGACAACCCCAACCCCATACACACCTTACATAGTTGACATGCTGATGCAGAGACGCTGTCAACCTCTCTGTGTGTTGTGTATCTTGCTGAAATACCCCCAACCAATGAAAAGCTTCCTAAATGTCTAGTCTGATGCTATTATGTACTAATGTCAGCTATTTTAAAGGGTTTTATGCTTATGTGACTGAGATTAGTGCATATAAAAATAAACTGAATCCCAGCATCATCATCCATGTGTGCTATACTTAACAATGAGGTGTTTCCTGATGAACTGAGGATGACACTAAGGGAATTTAAAATCTACTTCTGCTCTCTAGGGGTTTTCTAAAGCTGTGTTTTTCAGTTATGGTAACAATGAATTGCACACCCGTTGGTTTTAATAGATTTGGAGGATTATACAGTAGCCAAACATTGTAGGCAAGTTAGAGGAAAAATATAAACTATGTGCAAATTCTGGTAGCACTTAGCATAGCAGATTGATGCAGATTAGATAAATTACTCTTATTCTGATAGAATATCTGTGTTTAGAAGTTTTTTTTTTGTCTTTTTATGTACAATGAATAGATTACATTTCCAGCAAAAGCTGTGTGTGTTAGTTGATGGGAATATTGACCCTGTATGATCCAAAACCCAACAGGTGTGCATTTCCTGTCCTTTGTTTGCATTTCTTTTTTCTCCTCCACCTTTTTCCTTCTCATACTTTGATCTCAATCCCAAACAGCAACTCTCTTTGATCTTTTCAAACTGATTGGTTTACTTTATAAAGCACATTACTAGTCAGTGGTCTCATTCTTATTTTTCTCCTCTTCCTATTTTATCCATAATTATTTTTTTATAGTAACTTCCACACTGTCCTTTCTTCTTCATGTTTGCATTGGCCTTGTTTCAGGCAGATTTTGTTTTCTGAAACTAGAGAAAATTATATATATTTTTTCTATTTATGCTCATCCAAATGCATTTTGTGTTTTTAGTTTAGCATCCAATCCTCTTAGAATCTTTGAATTTGCTTGAACGAGTTTCTAGCAGATTGCAGATGTAGGCTGGTCTGCTGGGAATGTGGCATTAAAAGGCTTTTAATGTGTAAAGTTTAAATCTGTTACTCCTTCTCTCTTTATAGACGTATTGTTGTATTTTCTTTTTGCAAAACAGTCCTCCTTGCACAGCTTCCAGCTAACACAAATTATGTCTCTTTTTTTAATGAGCTCATGTCATAAAGACTAATGCTTTCTTACTCTAAGCATATTATTCCCTATGCTTCATCATTTCTTACTAGGATTGATAAACTGAAAAATGTTCTGGCTTTGCAGCTTTAAAAATGTAAGATGTAGTGAAAGCTGAATTAAGTTACAAACTGCAACCAATTGAATGCAACAATCTATCCCCAAACAATCATGACTGCTAAACTCACAAAAATGCCTAAGAAGTACTTGAATTTGACTTTGCCACCAGTTGCACTCTCATATAATGGCAACAGAGTTTTGTTTTACACTTCTCAGGAGGAGACCATTTGACATGTTCTAGATTCTCTTGAATGCCCTGAAGTAACTTTTACTTTAGCATCTTGTCCTCTTTTATGTAGTTAATTGATTTTAGAGTACTTTCCAGCTTTTCTTGTTCTTATGATTATTATTTCCATTAAAAATACAGATAAAAGCTGCTTGAGTTAAAATACCCTTTTTTTTAAACACATTTTTTTGTTTTCTAGTGATTTTGTTTGCCTTTGCACAATCTTGCAATGTAATGTGCTGCTACAAAATTGAAATGCAACAATTCTATAAGTATTAGATTTGGTCACAACTGTATATTGACTATAAGATAGACTAAATAAGCTGAAAACTGAGTTTGTGTATCTTGGTGTAATTTTTGGAACCCAATGCCATTTTTTTAAATGATAGATTTCATAAGGTGACGTTTTTTCAACCGTAGCGTCATACCTCTAACATTCAAACCTTAGCAACGACCACAATATTTACTGTGGCCTTGTGAATACATTTGAGGTAATGTATGTTCTTTCATTAGACAGTTTTTCTTTCGGTCAAGTAAAAACAGGCCAACAAAGACTGTCAAGTCAAGGTTGCTGAAGTTTAGCTTTTCAAAGGTAAAACCTCTATTATATGACTGTTAATCCACTCTTGGTCTCCAGTGATCAGTGAGTGGAACTGCCCTGAGAGTACATGTGTTCGAACAAAGCCCCTGTCTGCATAGAGACCTTTATAACACGCCAGACATGAGCTCACATCTTGCTCAGAAACCTGAGGAGACCACCCCAGGATTTTTTCTGTCTTCCTGGTCTCCTACTTTTATGCTTCTTATCTCCATGCAATCTAAACATTCTGCTTTATTCACATGCTGTCCCCTAATGCCTGCCTGCATTTTGCTGTTCCAAAGGTTAATCAGCCTAAAACAAGAGCCATCTTTCAGTTTGATTGGATCCAGGCAGCATTTTTATGAGCTGGCTGATTACTTAGGAGCATTTCTCTCAGAATATACACTGTTATTTTTATCTCCTCGTGCTGAGAGCATTGAAGATTTATCTGTTCATCGCTACACTAAAAGGTTCAAGAGCCACATCTGAAAGCCCTTCCAGGTGTGTCCAGGAATTTTATGATAATCCAGAATAGTTTATCAGGGTTCGTACCGGTACTTGAAATCCCTGAAAATGGTTTAATTTCAAGTAGGTATT
>CAEGAG010090963.1:0-22320 GCA_903067065.1 Brachyrhaphis terrabensis
GAGGCAATCAGGGAAACAAGACACACCTGGGAGTAATCAAGGGAGGACGGGACAACAGGGAGACTAATAGACACGGAGAACTCGAACTAAATACACAGAAAACTCGAAAATAACAGAAAAACACAGAAACATAAAAAATAACCACACAGAGAACACGGAACATGACACTACATTACAAAAAAGTACAATATGTTTTATTATTCTGCGTCACATTTTCTTTATGAAAATGTTAGTGAGAAATAAAAAAATCCAAAATATTCTGATGCAATTCTTTGCAGAGAAGTTGATAAATACTTGTTTACAAGTCCAAGTCAAGTCTCAAAGGGACAAGTCAAAGTAACGTCTCAAGTCTTTTCAGGTACATATTCAATTCACTTACAAACTCTTTAAAGGTTAAGTCCAAGTCATGAAACGTGTCTTTAAAGGGTCATTAGAAGTCCTGTCTTTTAGGGACAAGTCAAAGTAACGTTTCCAGTCTGTGCAGGGAAAGTACAAGTTATGCATAAACTGTTTATAAGCCAAGTCCAAGTCATGTTCCAAGTCTTTAAGGGGAAAAATCAATTTATGTATTTTAGGGAAAAGTCAAAGTAACGTCTCAAGTTTTTTCAGGTACAAGTTTAAGTCACATACAAGTTATGGAACAAGGGGCAAGCCCAAGTCATGTTCCAAGTCTTGAAGCAGCAGGTCCAAGCCCAGTCAAGTTTTCTGGAGGGTCGAGTCTTAATCCCGAGTCTTATTTCAAGTCTTTAAGGGGCAAATTCAAGTCATGTTTTTTATGGGCAAGTGAAAGTAAAGTATATATTTTTAAAATCCCAAGTCCAACTCAAGAAACAAGTCTTGATTTGTTTAAATCAAGTCCACGTCAGGTTTTTGAGAGCCAAGTCCAAGCCCAGTCAAGTTTTTTGGGGGAAAGTTCAAGTCAAATTTTAATCCCAAGTCTTAAGTTCAAATCATGCCTTTTATGGATAAGTCAAAGTAACATCTTGAATCTTTTCAGGGAATGTACAAGTCACATATAAAGTCTAACTTCAAGTCAGGTTGTTGAGGAGTAAGTTCATTTCAAGATTAAAGTCTTTGAGGAGTGAGTTTAAATCAAATCTTTGAGGGAAAAGTTCAAGTCTTCAAAAGAGGCTGCTATGATCCGATATTCATAATTTATAAGAGACAATAATTATTTACTAAGTTACACTGACTGGCTTTCCTCCCCCTGAGATAAAGATTGTTAATCAGACTTGAGTCATAAGAGCAAAACTCAAATAATCGTCTCTGATCACTTTTAACTGCATCCATCGAAACTCAAATGTTTTGTTGCTTTATTATAGTAATTTGCCTCTGCAAAGAAGAAAAAGTCGTTCAGACGATGAACAGAAGACGACTTGAGAGAGTATTTATTGAGTTTCTGTGGTTGCTGTGCGGTGAATGAAGCCAGCCATCACTCCCCTCCATGCCGTTAGATTCTCTCTGCCAAAGGAGTGGGTTTCGCTAACAGGTGTTGCTGCTCATCAAGCAGACTGGAAATACCTTTTCACGTTGTGTTTTGAAAGGCAGTGAAATAAAAATAGATGTGCAGGGAAAGCAGCCATGTGGTTGGTTCGCCCCACTGATCGGCTTCTAAAAACAGAAGCTGCAAAGATAGTGATTTGAGGGATTAATTTTTCGGTTTGACATGTTCTAATGACAACCAATAATTAAAGGAGCCAAATGAAAAGGATTTTTTCCTTTTTGTCTTTATGTACTGTGTTAGTTTTTTTATTATTATTATTTGATTTGTTCAAGACTTTTTCTTTCAAAACTTTACAGAATAATTTCAGCTCCTCTTTCTGATTCGTCGATGAGTTCAGGTATTAAATTGGATAATCTGGTCTTCAGATTTAATCCCACCCATTACCTGTCGCCTAGCAACCGTGGCTAAAAAAAAAAAAAAAAAAACTGGCAAAAAGGAAGACTGTTATATTTCTGATTTATTTATTTTTTTATTTAATCTTTTTTATATATATATACACATATATATATATAAATTTTCTTTGTATTTTACATTTTATTACCATGGACTATTAGGGCCGTGGTAATAAAATTAAAAACGCTAAAATTGTAAGAGTAAACTCATACGAGAAAGTTGAAATAATATTATGACTTATCTCATATAACACATTAATTTTGTTATTTTTGTTGTAAAACTTTACTCTCATAATATGACTTTATTCTATGAGTTTATTCTTGTTATTTTTATGAGTATGGCTCTAATCCTCCACCATATTTTATACATATAAATACGTAGATGCAAATTATAAGTGCACTCTCACTATAAGCTTTAAATTTTTGAACCACCATATTTTAATATACTTATGTTTAAACCCAATATTAATCCTTTTCTCCCTCCAGATTTGTCCTCCATTATTACAAAAACAAAAATCTCCAATTGGACCCAGAGTGAATCTGTGAATAGGCTGGACTGCGAAGGATAAACCAAATTGTTGGATGCGTTTGCTTTCAAATTTGAGGTTGTTGTGACGTAATCGTCCTTCGAAGGATGCAGGCTCTGGATTTGGGCACAATTTTGTCTTAACTAAGTTTGAAGAGACGACAAATCTTCGTAAACTGGGAGGCGGCCAAACACACAGCTGCGCTAACGAGACGTCTGCCAAACAGCAAACGAGGAGCAGCCATTTTAAATCTTACAGATTAAGAAATGCACTGTGGGTATTTTTAGTTTTGCTTATAGTACAAATATCTTTTACACTTGAAATAACCAACCAACTCACAAGAATCTTTTCAATATTATAGAGGAGCTTGTTTTAAGTAAATGATTCCTTAATATTATTGAAAAAGTTCTAGTTCCATTTGTAGAATGTTTCGCTGCGTCGTTACCTAGCAACCCCAGCCACATCCAGCCTGTCACCTAGCAACCCAGCTTTACTTCCATTGGCAGATTATTTCACTTATAGCAAGACATTTTTCCCATGTTTTAAGATAAATAATCTGTCAATGCAACTAGAACTTTTACATCAATATCAAAGAATTATTTACTTAAAACAAGTTCCTGTATCTTTCTGATACTTTTGAGATAGTTTTGTACCAAGATGTTTGCACTAGAAGATAAAAATACTTGGTAAGATTTTGAGTTTTTGCAGTGTGATGTCATTCAAGTTCAGGTGAGTGAAAGGAAATGAGCAAAAACCTTCAACAACATTGTGCTGAATACGAGGCAAAAGCCCTTCAAACTAAAACAAAAATCTGTGTAAACACATTGCAACAGCAGAAACTAAACAACATATGCAAGTCTGAGTATTCTTCTCCAATCTCTAAAAGCATTCAGAGTTTATTTAAATCTCCCTAACAATTAAAAGCTTTTTGTTACTGGGAAATGCTCTTGAAACTTTTTCCTTGTGTTCAAGGACGTCAAAGTAGCTCGACTCCGTTAGCATTCATTAAATCTTTGTGATTATACAGATTTTATTTATAGCTGCAAGCTGTTTTTCTACTGATTTTCTGAAATTGTGAGCCCAGCTCCTCGTGTCAGACATTTCAAAGCTGTAAAATATTTCCAGCAGATGCTTTTGTTTGCTTTTGCTGCAGTTTTATTCTCCCAAGGTCCCGACACATACAGAGACATTTCTGACTTTCTCACCCCTTTAACCTGGAAAGGGCAAGAATTATGACTTTATTTAAAAGTTTTGACTTTTTAAACTCAGAATTTGGACTTTTTTTAATCAGAAGTCTGACTTTAAATTCAGAATTAGTTGTTAACCTAATAATTCTGACTTTAAACTAAAAATTATGACTTTTAATAATCAGAATTCTGACTTTAATCTCAGAAATTTTGACTTTATTCTCATAATTTGCACTTTTTTTAAATCTGAATTTTGACTAATTTATAAATTCCGACTTTTATTGATGATAATTCCGACTTTAATCTAAAAATTTGGACTGTTTCACAATCAAAATATTGACTTTAATCTCAGAATTTGGACCTATTTAAATCCAGAATATTGACTTTAATTTCAGAATTCTGGCGTTAATCTGAGAATTCTGACTGTAAAAGAAATGATTTAGTTTTTAATAGAAATTAAAAGCCAAATATAAAACCTTCATCAGAGCCTTGTAGTTTTGTCACAGTATTAAATAAAACAATCAGAAATGGAAAGAGAAGAAAAGTAAAGTCTAACTGGCCTTCACTAAGCACGTCTGGCTGCTGGGAAGGAAAATATAATAAACTTCTGGGGCAATTTAACATTTTTGCAAAGCACAATATGTTGCAACATGGTGTGAAATGTTGCTGGCCAATTTGTTTAAACCTTGAAGTTACCAGAATGTCTCAGTTGGAAATGTGACGGCAATAAGACGCGTTTGTAAAGATGGTTTCTTTAGGGCAGATTAGCATAAAACCCGTTGAAGGTGATCTAAAGTCCCTGAGCAGCTTATCGTTGATTTGCTGCAAGAATAGAGACGCTTCTTCGGCCGCTCCATACCTGGAGAGAGAGAGAGAGAGGAGAGAAAATAATAAAAACAGGGAAAACATTGGCAGAAGAAGCAAAATCAGCAGATCTTAAAGTGGGTGACAGCGAGTTAAGCCCAGGGCTTCGTTTCCCTGCCATTAGCAGAAGCATGTACTCTCAGTCATGGACTAATGATATGCTGCAGGATCCATCTTTCCAGGCGCTTTCAACAGATGGAACCAAGCAGAAAAAAAGAAAAACAACTGAAGGGTGTTTTCCATTTTCACCATTCTGCATGAGTTTTACTACATTTATTCTGTCAACCTGGAGCAAAAGAAGAAGAAGAAGAAGATTGTACAATAATTTAACAATAAACTGTCACAGAATCAGGTCAAAAAACTATAAAAGAATCAATATTTACATTAGCAGGTTGTTATATTTTAGTGATTCCTGATCAGAAGAAGAAGAAGAGCATTACAAACACCAATCTGTTTATAAATCTGTTTATAATGTCTGGATGGAGGGAAGCAAACAATCATCTCCCTGTTGTTCCCACAAATTACACCTGGCATCATGCAGATGAAGCATAAGGTTCAGAAATTAAAATAAAAATAATGTCTAATAATAGAAAAACAAAAAGGTTTCACAACAACACAAGGCCTGACTGTGAGCTGCTGTTTTCAGCTAATTGAGTTTTAATGCGTCAGTTTGAGCTCTAATGGGAACAATAATAGACAAACAAGTGCAGTGAAATATTTTTAGGAAAGAGAGAATATATTAAGTCATAATATTTGTTATGACTTAATAAGGATAAAGTTGCAACAAAAACATATTTTTTCTTCTGTAGTAACAGAAGTTAATTGTTGTTTTTATATATATATTTGAAAGTCTCCATATGATGGCAAACTTCTGCAATTTTTTATTCACTTCAAAAACAAACTAATTTAAACATGAAACTACTAACTTTTATCACTACACTATTTATTTTTGAAATGTTGCTCTTTTTCTACAGTATTCTTTCTTTTTTATTATTATTTTTTTTTTTAAATTACTTTGCTGCCGTCGCACAGAAATTTCTAAACTATTTTACTAAACTTTCCCAGATGCATTTTGTTAAATCTTCTTTAAAATGTCTAAATATTAATTTAAATTTACTACGATTATGTAGAGAAAAAGTAATAAAGCCAGAGAATTGAAAATAAAACGTCTTATAAACTACTAAATATATTTAAATTTATATTAGAAACAACTAACTACCAATATGATGAAAAGGTATTTTAACTAAATAATGTGTTTTATTTTCTATTATTTTTGTTTCATGATAACTTAGACTATTACAAAATTATGTACTTTTAATTTGTGCAATATGGCTAAAAAAATAACGTTTTGGTGTATTTTTTACATCCAATTTCCAATTTTAACCAAATTTGTCTTTCCTCAAAAGAAATTATAATTACAGAAATTATTTAAAAAATCGTCAAGTCAGAATAAATACAAGCTGGAAAATATTTTTATAAAACAAAATGGCGGGAATAGCGGTGTGAAGGAATCAGCAACAAATATATTTCTGAAAGCATTTCCCTGTTTCACAGTGGAATATTTAAACAGCTTTCTGGCATTAAATTAAGTGTCAAGGGATAAATGTAGGCGTAGAGTAAAACACTGAGGAATGAGATTTATCATAAATGTGATTGGTGTGAAGAAAACAAAATCACTGGCATTTTTAGCTGCAGGGAAAATATACCAAAGGATTTTCTGGCTAAAGGTTACAAACAAGCAAAAATAAAAAAAGTATGAAAAAATGAAACTGATGAAGCCAAACTGACAATATTCAAAGAAAATATTTAGATTAGAGAGCAGAAACCTCCGGGAGTATCTCCATTCATTCAGTATGAAGTGTTTTGTTAAAAGGAGAAAACACTTTTTAAAAAGCCTCAATGGGCTGCAAGTTTGTGTCTCTGAGCAATAAAATTATTCACAAATCCATAATGAAAATGAAAAGTGTCACTGTTTTGTATTTTATATCTATAGAATCCCAAAAGTCTGGATCTAACAGAAACAAAAAATATCTGAGTGAACATTTATTAATAAAAGAACACAAAGCCTATGCTGTGCATGAAATGGAGAAAAATGGTTGTACATGCTATCGAACAACAGAAATGTATTGTTCTGTTGCTAACTTAGCAGTTTTTTTCTCTCAATGTTGCAACTTTTGAGACATTTTTCTATTGACTCAACGTCAAAACAGAGACAAGAAACAAATGTAGTTTCTGTTTCCGTCTGTGTCAGCTCCTTTTTCCCCACAAAATGCTTCTGGTAAATAACGCTGGACTGGAAAACGTACAAAATATTGGTGTGGAAATCAAATAAAGAGAACCGGGAGGTCTGCATCTTAAGGAGGCTTCACAAATGTGCCTCATAAATCTCCATCATTTCTGTTTGAGTGGACAAAATGCCAAAACAATAGGTAAAATTTCTCAAACTTACATCTAAAACACCAAATATAAACTTTTATTTCTGTTTTTTCTTTTCCTTTAACGCAACAGAAAAGAACAAGTAGCCATAAAAACATTTCAACTGTGTAAACAAGCATAAACATTAGCATACTCACCCCTCATGTTCTCCATATTTCCCACTAGCCACTTCAAATTCAAGATGGCTGCCGTTTTTTTAGCCTTTTCAACTAGTTATTAAAACAAAGCTCATCTTAATTACCTCATATGTCATCATATTATTCAACTTTGGTCATCCTACTCATGCAACTTTAAAGTGATAATATGTAGCAAAATCAGGTTGCTGTTTGAGAGTCTCACACCAGATGTCAACTGGAAGGATATGAAGATGATTTTGAAAATTTGCAAGAAAAAAAACTCAGAAATTGTTAGATTAATCTCAAAACTTTTCTTGTAAATTTTTGAGTTTCAAAAGTTGAAAATTTGCTAAGAAATGTTTTATTTTTTTAATAAGCTCTTGTGTCTTAATAGTTAGCATTATCTTCTGTAGATTAGATTTAGCTAATCTGCTAAGTAGCTAACTCTAATTAGCTAATTAGCTGTGTTTAGCAGTTTAGTTAATGTTTTATGTTTAGCGGTTTAGTGTTAGCTTCTGATAATATTTTTATGTGTTTAGCAATTTAGCACTAGCATAGCTAGTTTAGTGAATTAGTGGCTAATGAATAAAACTTTTGATTAGTTGTGCCCATTACTGGCAGTAGCTGTCGTTGATCTTAGTGTCTACATACATTCTCTCCTAAAACCATGGCAGCCATTTTGTAATACATCCACCAAACAAAGGAAATGCAAAATCAAGAAAATTATTTCTTTGGTTCAACATTTGTAGGCTATAATTTGATACCAAACACAATCATCCAATTGGGGATTTTAGTGCAAAAGTTAATTTTCCATGGCAGCCAGATCAAAAATTTTTAAAAATTGTCATTAAATATGATTTTCAAGGGTCGAATTATGGATGTTTTGACACCAAAAATGGTCATCTCTGATAAATATGGCCAGATTTTGTGCAAAAATACATTTTGTTTTATGACCGTGGCGGCCATCTTGAATTTTTCAGTGGCTAACTTTTTTTTCCCCACACATAGACATTGGAAAGATTCTTGTATCCACATACTAAAGATTTTGCTGAAATATTTGCATTATTTGCTGCACTGCTACGGGAAGTCAATTCAAACACTATAGCACAGGTTACCATGACAACAAGCTGGCGCTAACACCAAAGTTCAGCCATCCACTTTGATTTGCAACAAAAAGCTTCACTGACAATATCCATCTTTGCAAAATGGTAGCATTTAACCGTGAACGTTTCTTACAGAAAAAGGCATTGTGTGAGTTTTGACTGAGGTTGGAAATGTGGAACCATTGTTCATTTATTTTTATTTTTTATTGGGGAAGGAAACTTTTTGAAAAGATTTTGAAAACAAAGGAAATCTTAAACACATCACAATGAAGGTCAAGTATCATAATTTAAAAGTTCTAAGCTGCCTGATTTTTTATTTCTTCTCCATAGAAACTAAACTAAATTACATTTAGCATCTAAAGGTTTACAGAAATAAAATTTTGTTTGCCGGCTTCTGTTACGTCTTCTTCATCTCTGCAGACGATGAATCTGATTCTGATGTAATTAATTGCTGGAAAAACTTATCAGCAATTAATTATGGGAAAATGTTCTCAAAAGTGTGTTTTGCAAAAATGTGTTGACATTAAAGTTGCCTGTTGCCTCCTGGCCTGTCTGATGCCTGAAACACTTTATTGTGTCACGGTTAGTCTGAACATTACACAAAGTCTTTTCTTTATACTTAATTTTTATGTTTTTACCCCGTAAAGTGACTTGGTTTTATTTTAATTAAGGACAGAAAATTACATCCTGCCAGAAAGTGTAGATGACGTCTTCCTTGACTTTAGTATCATATGACATCAGCTTTTTATACGAGTCTTGACCCCCTTAAAAAACACTTAAAATGCTTAAAATGCTGCTCTAAAGTCAATAAAGATGTTCTTTATTAGAAAGTGATCAATCAAATGTCCGCTTTGCAAATATCTTAGTACACATGAAATTACAAGTAACTTATCAGCAGGATATAGGAGCTTGTTTTAACTAAATAATTCCTTAATATTGATTAAAAAGTTAAAGTTTCAGTGGCAGATTATTTCACTTTCAACAAAAATAAAAATTGTCTTGTTAGAAGTAAATTTAGTTCAATTGGTGGAATATTCCACTGCGCCGTTACCTAGCAACCCCAGCCAAGCCCAGCCTGTTACCTAGCAACCCCAGCCAAGCCCAGCCTGTCACCTAGCAACCCAGTTCTAGTTCCATTGAAAGATTATTTCCCTTATAACAAGACAATTTCCCCATGTTAAAAGTGAAATTAAACTAGTATTTTTTCATCAATATAAAGGATTTATTTACATAAAACCAGCTCCTCCATTTTGTTAAGTTACTTGTAAGTTAGTTTTGTCTTATTTCTAGTGCAATAAGATATTTGCACTAGAAACGAGGTTAAAATACTTGGTAAAACTCTGTGTTTTTGCAGTGAGGTGTAGTATTCATGTGGTGAGTGAACTGGCTAATCTGTACTGCGTTGCATCAATCCCCAGAGAGGGCCTCGAGTTGATCGGAAAACCTTATCAGAACCGTCAGAGGATGATGCGATCCCTAGAAAATCCCTTTATCACCCGCCTGGCGACACATCGGCCATCTCTGCTGGAACCTGCAGGAACTCAGGAAGCAAAGTTTCCCCGCTGTCAGTGACCAACGTGATAAATCTCCGTCTCCCAAAGGTAACCTTTAGTTTGCGGATCCCTCACAAAGACTAAATGGGTTTATTACAAACAGACGGCGCGTAAATGTCGTAAACACAATAATCCGGTGTAAAAGTCAGCCAGGCGTGGAGAGAAACTGTGTCATTTATCATTGAGTTTTGTCCGTCTGAAAGATCTCCATCGACTCCATGAGGGCGGGTTGGATGCTCGTTAACTTCCCCGCCTGCTGCTGGAAGGACAGCAGTCTTCTCTACATCAGACAGCTGGATGAACAGAGCAAACACTGAGAACGAACTGACAAAAATCTGAGGCAAATGTCTCCAACAAAACACAACAATCAATTCAAATTGTATTGATGGTAGATTGTAGAACTGGTCTACAGAATCAGATTTATCAATCAATGATGACGCCCAAGCAAATGACAAGGGCAGGTGATTATTTTTCTGTTTTTTAAAAGGGAAATTCAGATAACCACATGCATAAGTGGGCTTAGGTGGTTAAATCCACCACAAACATCAGTAACACCATATTATAATCATATACTTGCCTTTAAAGTCTTATTGCTGGGCACAAAAGCCTTTATAACTTAGCTATATTTGATCATTTAAATAAAACATTCTTCTCATTACTCTTGTCTTGTGTTTCAGTCACTGATAAAGTGAAATACAGTAAAAGAGAGCAGCTGAATATAACAGAATTCACCATTTTAAAGTAAAACTTAGCTTCTTCTGGGCAAATATGCCATAAAATGATAATAAAATACATATTATCCTTCTTAAGCATAAATAGACTGAAACTTCCCAGGCGTATGAAAAAATCACTTAAACTATCCTACAAACACAATTAATGTCGATTTAAATGTTTTCTGATCAATAGTTTCACATCAGAACAAAACAGCTGCGCCCCCCTGTGGCGAAACTTTAAAACTACAGTACAACTCTAACCCTCCGAATAATCGGTTAATAAAAACGATTAATGGGGGAAAACTATAAATAGCTGGAACTATATTACGCATTAATAAAACTAACTAAAACATACTGAAAATATAGATATAATATCCTTCGATTTTTGTGTTTATGAATCTATTTAATAATTACGGCCCTCCATAGACCTGCAGGGGGCGCTAACGCTAGTCTGCAAACTGGCGACAACAAAAGTTGGAATAAAACAGCATCAGTTGTTTGTTCAACAATAATTGAAAACATTTTTGGAAAATGTTATCTTCTGTTGACTATTCATTATAACACTTTGCTCTTTTCCAAATCTGCACCTAACAATTAACCAAAGGACGCCAAAAACTAAAACTATCAATATAAAGAATAAAAACCAAACTAAAACTGAACAATATAAACTAGCACACACTCTAAACACTAATTACAACTAACTGAATTAGACAAAAAAATCTAAACTATAATGAAAAACCCAAAACAATTATCAACAGATTTCCAAAAGGTGTTTCAATTCACTAAACGTTGGATCATAAAGAAGTACAAAACAATCCGGTAAAAACCTCAGACAGATAATGAGGTTTTGCCACCAATCAGTGCTAAACTGGTTCTACATCTTATTTTATATTTCATTTCTCTCTCTTGCTTTTCTAGCATCTAGCAAATTGAAATAATTACAGTAAATGTAATTAACTTAAACCAGGAAAGGCTAAGTATGATTTAATGGCAGAAAGAGAAAAAAAAGTATTTTCATTGTGTGTATACACTTAGTTTCAACTTTATGTCAAACAAAACAAATATAATCCAATCATGCAATGTAGACACAATCTTATTCAATTACATATAATGAAGGTAAAAAAATTATAATATTTCTGACAAATAAGCATTTAACCGAGAAATCTGTTTTTAGCAAACCTTTAAAAGATTACGTTCTTCTTAATCATCAACTAAAACAGTCAAATCCTTCATATAATGAAGGGTTTGACTGGAAAGCCCAGTTTGTTTGGAAACTCTTAAAAAGCTCTGGTGCGGTTTGAATGCAAATGTGAACGGCAAGCGGACCAGACACCGCTCCAAAATCAGGAAGTGGACTACAGCGCAGTGCATTCTGGGTAAACACAACCAAAACAAACACAAATCTAATGCTAACGGTATAAATAGCTTGTTGTTTTTCAACAAACACAAATGAGAAAAATACAATGGCCACTCCACTGTAGTTTCGTTCAGTGGTTCTTGGTGCAGCGCCCCCAGAGGCGAGGAGGAGAACGACTTCTCTTCAAAGCGTTTGGTTTGTTTGACACAGTGAAGAGAAAGAATTAAAAAAAATGCAACAAATGTTACAATTTTGGTCCCTAACTGAACCGAGTCTACCGGACTGTGAGGTTTGAAAACTCCCATGACCAACTGTGAAGAGAAGTGGAAAAACTACAGACCATTAGCATTAGCAACACTCTTCAGTTCATTCAATGAGGGATTCCAGAACCAGAACTTTCGTCTTTTGCTGGACTCATTCCATACAAGGACATTCTGTTCCAGCCATTTCTTGCCGACCTTCAACTTGAAGCTACTTCCCAGCGTTTCGTAATGCAAAGGCAAAGCCACCTGCTGTTATCTGCCGCTGAAAGCATTGGACTGCAAAGTGCTTAGTGTGCATTTTCAGTGATTTAGGCGCAGCTTATCTTAGGCTTATAGAGACGTCAGCAGAACCCTCTTTTAATAGCACACGACTCATAATTCATTACCGAATGTGAGCATCGCTGCAGAGGAGAACTGGAGAGAGAATTAGATGGTGCGTTGCCATACTCAACTAATTACTCTGTAAATTCAAACCCATTTCCTCGTAGGAGGAGCAAAAATATCTACTAGAAAAATCCATTATGTCTTTTAGAAATGAGATTTAATGTCTTTTTGTTTCATCCCAACAGGAAGAGACCATTTTTCAGAGTTTTACTTTCTAAAAGAAAAGCAAAATGTGAAAATAATCGTCTCCAACTGCCTCAGCCTCGACTTGAAACGGCTCCAGCGTGAATATACTGATGCGCGTTTGCTCTCATGCAGATCTCAGCTTTCAAAAGAAGTTTCCTGCTGTCTGCCTTGTTTCTTTAATGATGTTGCCAGGGCTACAAAGCTGGAACATCCAGCTACCTGTCTGCGATAACAGAGGTGATTAAGCCCCTTTGATCCAGAGCTGCTGCTGCTGCTGCTGCTGCCCGGCTAAAAGCAGGAAGTGGGTGAAGACAGAAATCCCTCAGAATTGATCATTTAGCTGAAGACCAGAAGATCAGCTGAACCAAGTGCTGCAGCTTCCATCCAAACCCCCAAAAACAAAAATAAAAGTTTATAAATGACAACAACAACAAAAAAACAATCACAGCAACACCAGGTCACATTTTTAATACCTAAATATTAATTTAATGAAGATCTGAATGAAATAAGTGAAACATGTAGGTCTGTAAATTAATTACATGATAAATAAATTTGTTTTTGTCTCTTTTTCTACTAAAAACTGAATATTAAAACTCTTCATTCTGGTGTTTTGGTCTCAGCTAGACAATTTTTAAGAACAGTTTAATTTACAGATTTCATAATTTGTTTTATTTGTTGTTTTGTTTATTTATCCTGGAAATTTAAAGTTTATTGATCTTCGAGAGTTTGTACTTTAATATTACTTTAATATTACTTAAAAATTATCTTAAAACAACAATGTCAATGCCTTTATCTTTATTTTTTATTTATTGTTCTTACTGTTATTTTTTGTATTATTATTTTTCCTCTCTTTTCATCAACTTACTTTGGTGCAGTTTTAAAGCTGTTTTTAAAATGCTATATAAATAAATTTGACAAAACAACAACATCTTTTATCATAATAGCATCTGGGACTATTTATTGTCCTATTAATACAGTGAAAACCATGTTAGCACTATAATAGAAACTAATATCTGCAGTTTTCCTTATTTCTACTCTTGACGGTTCAGCCAATCAGCAACAAGAAGCATAAGAGCCACTGCCGGATTGGCTGCTTTGAAAACGGCAGCCAATAGTGCTTCCACTCTAGTATTTCATCTTCCTAAGCTGTGTTTTCCTTAAAACATTAAGATATGCTTTACAAAAAATAAACAAATTGGTTACTTTTGTTAGGATCTGGGGTTGTTTGATTTTGGATTTTTGGTGTTCCTTAGTTTTTTCTATTTAGTTCTGCCTTGTTTTCCACTAATGTTCTTCCTTAGAGATTCTAGTTATGTTTATTTCTTGTTTCTAGCTCAGTCTGCCTCCACTCACACCTGTAATCTGTTAGCTCATGAGCTCAGGTCTATTGTTCCAACATTCACCTGCCAGGATTTAAGCACTTCAACATCGGTCACTACTTGCCGGTTCCTCTTGTCACTCTCCTCACTTCTCCCTGGTTTCCCTCGTGTCTCCAGCTTGGTTTGGTTTTGGATTTTCTTGCTTCCTGAACTTTGCATTTTGTAAGTTTTATTCTTCATTGTTTCATTAAATATACAAAAGCACTTTCCATCTCTTGCCTGCTGCATTTGGGTCCATTAAACCACACATCATGGCAACTTTCTAGATTATTTTCTAGGAGCAGTTTGGAGATGAAAACATGTTTTTAAATTTTTTTTCTTCCATTTTTGCAAAATTTAATAAAATGTAATGTTAAATATAAAATTATTTTGTATTTTGTACACTTGTTGAACATAAATGACGTGTTTTAGACATTGAGTTGAAAACTTTTCACTTCTTTTTAATTAATCTATAACAGTGAATCACAGGAGTTTGCATGCAAATTTCCAAACTAATAGCCTTAAACCACTAAAACCTTTATTTTAATTAAAGCTACAGTGAGTCTCATTCCCTCATAAGGAAGTCAAAGGAGAATCTAATTCATGTTCCCAGCAGCACAGGACTTTATTTGAAATCTGAAGTGGCTGCTTTTATATAGATTCTGCATCATTGACTTTAATTACAGTGTGTGGTTATAAATAATGCCTTTGTTTGCTGCAGCATTATCAGTGACGCCACCTTGCTCGGTCAGTCAGGCTGCATGCTAAGCATGTAGAGCGAAGAAGGACAGAAGTGAAGATGGAGAGAGAACAGAAGAGTAAACAGGGATCTCACTGATCAGAGCTGAAACGCCTCGTCTGGAGTAAATTACCTCCTGCAGCAGAGAGTTAGCCGCCTGTGCAGACCGGAGTTGTGGTGTGAGGGATAAATGACAAGAAGCAAACGCAGCTCGGACAACCCGGGGTTAAAGGTTAACACAGCGGAGACTGCTGGAGTCTGCAGGGCGGCAAACAAAGCACAGAGGTTTGATTTGTCTGTTTTACAGTAGGAAGCTTCAGTTTCACCTCCAGCAGTGATATATACCAGAATTATGACTATAAAATATTTCATTTTTTATCTTGTTTACAGCCTCAATAACAGAGAGGCTGTTTGAAATTAACATCAGTGGGTTGATTTACATCAAGTACGCTCATCAGAGAAATAATACTTCCTGAAAAGTGTCATTAAACACTGATTTTAATTATTTATTTGGGATGTTGGGATGATTTTCTTACAGGTTTTCATAAAGATAAGTTTGAAATATTATTATTGTCTCTTTTTGATCCACCAGTAACAATAATTAAACTAAATATAAAAAAATTAAAAAAATGCAGCCTAGGAAGCTAAGATGATTAGCTTCCCAATGCTACTTGAGACGCTATTGGCAGCCAATACAGGAGCAGCATTTATTTTCTCCTGTGCTGATTGGCCGTTTAAAGGAAACGATAAGAAAAACTGTGGATGTTAGCTGCTGTGGTAAAACGGCTTCCACACTTTAATGTCACAAATCAGCAGGCACTGCCCGTCACCTAGCAACCCAAACAGAGCCCCAGCACGATTGGTCAGCTGGTTTTACCACTGTACAATGGCTGCTGGAAAAGTCAAGTGTTTTGTTGTTCTTGCTGCATTCTTGTTGGTTGTGCAGGCAGCTCTACTAATGCTTTTCAAAGATGTACGGTTGCATACTAGGAAGCATTATAAACTATTACCAGTTTAAAATACTTCCAGGCCTTTGGCGTAGTAGTGTAACTTCTCCCAGTTTTAGCTTTTGCTTCCGGCTCCATTCAGCTGCTTGTTGTAACCACAGAGTGAGTGAAGTGCAAATCTTCTGGGATGTGTGATTGATAGGAGCGCATTACTTACAGTCTGATTATCTTCTGCACTTTTCTTTCTTTCCTTGACTACGTCAGCTTGCAGCAGCTGAACTTGTCGATGTAAACCAACGACCTTTAGCTACCAGGACGTCAACGTTCATGTGAAATAACTGCAATCCACTTTTAACCCTTCATAAAACAGCACTTTCAAATGGCAGTGACATACGGTGCTCTGCTACTTCATATATAACGTGAAGCAGAGATTTTATTATATTTCTGAACTTCCTGATGCCAAAGCATCAGCATCACAAGCATGTAGGCCTTCAGAAATTCAAGCTTCAATGTTTAATGCATCTCAATTAACTTTCTAAATATCCTACAGTGCTGCTCAGTCAGCACTGTAGGATGCGCCTCATTTGGGAGGGAATGCAGCCTATTCAAGCTTACATGTGTTGCCTACTTTTCCTTCAATTGCAGATGACCCAGATAAGCCAGCATCAATTTATAAGCAGATGAAGAGCTCTTGTTGTAACACTTAAGAACATGTCATGAACGCCTCGCTGCTTCTGCGCCGCCTTGCTGCTTAATTTGCAGAAGGAGTTGCTAAGGTGACACAAAAGGGAGGTGAGGAAATTCATTGTCAGTTGCATGCGTCCAGGGACGAAGAGGAAACTAACCCCTGAAATGAGCTTTCAAAGTACAAACAATCAAAAAAAGGGAACTAACACAGAGACTAACCTAAAATGGTGAGATGTAGGAAAATACCAAAAAAGAAACAAAGTGCAAACATGTACAGATTATAACAATATTACTACAGCTTGTAGACCTGTTGCATCACCACATCTCTCTGCTGGAGGGCAAAATGCTGCTGGCTAACGATGACTAGCTTTGGTTTTAGCTACTAAGTTATCAACCAAACATGCTGAATCTTAAACGTACAGGTGACATATTCAAGAAAAAGGGACACAGTGCTTTGCAACAACTGGATTACAATGTCAGGAAAAAGTTTGAAGAGAAAACAAATAGCAAAGGAGAGGAACGTAGCTCAGTTACGCTAGCTTGACTATGATAACTTTAGCATGTAGAGGTGCTGTGGAATTCGGTGTGTTTCAGTTCAATTCAAAAATAAAAAAAGACTAACTCTGACAGATCATCACTTGAGCAGGTTTTTAAATTAGCTTATCAACCATCGCTGTGTTAGCTTAGCTAATAGCTAATAGCAGCAGTAGCTAATCTACCTCATTGATCACTTATTAATAATCGCAAAATAAACATCAAGCCTGAAAACATAAAACTGTAATGGACTGAATGTTCTATTCTTTGTGTGGGAAATGTTTGAGTGTTTTTTTTGTTGTTGCTGAATCCTGAAACACAAAGTGGCGCTGTTGTCAGTTGCTATAGTAACGAGTCTGCCTGTAGCTCAGCGGACACAGAGAGTGAGAAAGAAGTAGTTTTCAGTTATTCTTTAATGGTTTTCTGTCTTTTTCCCCCTGTGAATTAATAATAGCTGCGTCTCCAGGTTTCATTTTGGTAACTGATTTGTTCTGCTGTGTCTTTTTGACCTCCTCAAAATTTCCGAACACAAACAATAACAAGCAAGGGCTCTGTCTGTAGGTGAGGCTACTTAAGGAAAAGATCAAAATATAAACACAAAAATAAACCAAAACCCAAATATTGCAGGATAGCTTACTAAATGATTTGAGTTTAATTAGATTGAGAATAGATTTGAATGTGAATCATTGATGCTAATATTTGCTAATCCTAACCGGCCTACTAAATACCCTCACATTAATTCGGAGACGTTCATTTTCTCTACTTGTTGCCATCTTGACTTTCATGCCCGAGGTTATTCAGACTCAAGTGTCCTGAATAAATGTCCTCTGGGCTATAACCTTTCCTCAATGAATTTTTATTGGCTTTTCCTCAGCTGCAGTTACGCAACTGACTAAATTTAGATCATCACATCCAGGGCAGCGGTTATTTCCTGATTTTCAGGAACCAATTAGGTAGACCTCACACAACCTCTGATCCCAAACAACTTCAGAAACTGTTGTGATGGTAATTGCTCAACCTCTCCTCTAACTCCATTTTAACAGAGCAACATGTTGCTTTCATAAAAGGCTGTGCTTTGTGTGAGACGCTCTTTGAAACCTGCTTGTTCCCACAGACCAGCTTTCGTTCTCATCACATTTTAATTGTGAGCGTGGCCACTCAAGGACATTTGGAAAGTAGCCTTGAAGAAGCTCGGTGCTCAATTTCATTAGTGGTTTCTGGTTTAATCCTGTAGTACTGCACCGTATGAATTACCTGCCACTCGTCCAAATGGATTTTGTCCCCGTTTGAAACTACGGTGCCGATAAGGACAACGGCATAAAGCCACTAAGAGGAGATTTTTCAAAGCTATCACCCAGGCGCAAATGAAGTCAACAAATCCAGATTCAGAAATAAACCCTTGCTCTTACATAGATGCACAAAATGGTGTTTATATTCACATTTCGTCTAGCAAGGAGTTATATAGATTGAAGCAACGTCTTCAGCAACACCAATATTGTAAACTATTACAATGATTATCAACCTGCTTGTGCTGCAAGCTAACAGCTATAAGACTATGCCACCCTAGAAGGTAAATAAAATAACTAAGTGTATTACTTTTCAGTTCTTATTAAAAGTATTTAAACATTTAAAGGATAAATTAGAGCAGAAGTTTTGAACTCATTTTCATTTTTGAATGTTCTTAAAAGGCCGGTTGTTCCCGAATGTATTGATAAACCCCATTAAAATATCAACAAATTTTGTGGATTTATGAAAAACTGGGGGGACTTATTGATTTAATCTGGAGTCTAGAGGGCCACATAAAAAGCTACAGCGGGCCAGATTTGGCCCCCGGGCCTTGAGTTTGACACGTGGATTAGAGTGACTAGCTGTGCTACAGTGCTAATGCTAGCTTGTGCATAAACAAGAACACAAATCGAAGGGGTGGTTTTAGATTCATTTTTCTGTATATTTAATATTTTTTATTGCGTTTCCACTGAAGTCTTTCTCTTTAAGAATGCTTCTGCCAACAATATGTTTCCATCTAGAAAATAGCTCGTCGCACTACGGTTATTTAATAACACCTGTTATTAATGTCTTTTGAAACTGTTACAGTGCTAAGGTCCTGCTAACGCTGGCTAATGCTAGTGTCTGAACAGACATAAATAAGTTTTGGCTGTGTCCAAATCCTTCAAAGCTGAATTTGAAGACATCACAGCAATGTTGTGAAGGCTAATTCAAATGCTCTACAACAGCACCTCAGCTAACACAGTTGTTGCTGGCATTTTGCTAATTGTCTAGTTGTTTTGCAGGACAACTGCTAGCTTGTACACATAGAGAAATAAGTGGAACTTGTCTTGTTTGTTTTTTAAATAAATACTTTCAATTATCATCCTCTATGCTACAGCTAACACTTTCATCTAGCAACTCTTGCTAATCAACTACTCATTTTCAATTAGCACAGATTCTGTTTTTCTGTGCTGCAGCTTACAAAAGTCTCTCTGCTTACTAAATAAATATATTTTGCTCCTGCTTGAGTAAATGAGAGCATTGAACCGTTTACTTTCTAAGCCAGTTGTTCTCAGTGCTGGTCCTCAGGGTCTGCTGCCCTGCATGTTTTAGACGAGCCTCTGCTCCAGCACACCTGATTCAAACGATTAAATTACCTCAGCAGCCGACAAGAAGCCTGTTAATTACCCATTCATTTACGTCAGATGCGAGGCAATGGAGGAACACATAAAATTAAGAACTGGGGCTCTGAGAATTGATTTCATCCCTTCCGTGCAACTGTGTGACTATAGTTTTTCTTATAACAATGAGTTCAGTTCTAACATATTGATATGGATCCCTGGATGTTGTTGTTTACATCCGGACATTTTGCTGGAGGTAAGAAAACTATTCTGCGCTGCCGCAGTAGAACGAGTCAGTTAACAGAATTAAACCTGGAGGTGTTGGTATTATTAATTTAGTGCAGTGCGCCACAGCAAAGGGGAAAATAACACAGAAAAAACACTTTTTTTCCCCCTCGCTCTCTGGGTCCGCTGCGCTATTCGTTGCTATAGCAACTGGCAGCAACGCCAACTTTATGTTTAAAGATTCAACACCAAAAAAAACTCCCCACACAAAGAACAGAACGTTCAGTCCATTACAGTTTCATGTTTTTAAATTTTTATTTTGCGATTAATATATAAGTGATCGGTGTGGTAGATTATTAGCTACTGCTGCTATTAGCTAAGCTAACACTGCGGCAGTTGATTAATTTAAACACCTGCTCTAAAGATGATCTGCCAAAGTTTTTTTTTTGTTCATTTCACCCTTTTTACAACTTTTTAACTGACTCAAAACACACAAAATTCCACAGCACATAAACATGTAAGGTTATCATAGTCAAGCTAGCATAACTGAACTACTTCCCTCTGCCTCGTTATTTTATTCTGAATTAAAACTTTTTCCTGACCTTGTTATCTAGTTATTGTAGTGTTGACAATTAGTAGCAGAGCATTCCTTTTTTATATATATATATCAGCCGTACATTTAAGATTTAGCATGTTATATTACAACTTAACAGCTAAAACTAATGCTAGTCATTGTTAGCAAGCAGTTTTTTGACGTCACACTGCAGTGAGTCCATATAGCTATCTTTTTCTTGGTTTCATTTTTATTTGAGACCAAAATATACTTAAATCTTTTGACTCCTCAGATAATCTCTGAGGGATAAACAGCAAATGTCAATATCCATCATATCAAAATACCAAATTTTACCTAGCAGAGCAATTAAAACAATTTGATTATGATATACTACACAACATCAAAGTAGAACATAACACTCTGCAGTCATGACAAACTCAATAGCTCTTAGCACACAATCCCGATTGCATTTACTTTTTATCTAATTTATAGCTTGGCAAGCACAGTCGACCTCACTAAACCATTTGTAATCAATTTGACTAATGGAGTAATCTATTTGTCTGAAGCAGTGAACATTCGTGGAGTAAAACAGTCAAGAGTCGGCCGTTTTCAGCGAGTGACAACAGATCCGTTGCCTTGTAATCATCACCTGCCACGCTATGCATCACATTTACTTCACTGCAGTTTGAAAAAAAAAAATGTTTGTGGTGTCTTTTCATCCATAGACAAGCAATTATAAAGTAAGATTGTGTAAACAAGCTGTTCCTTAGTGATTTCCAGCAAAGCATTTCGCTTGCTATTTGTGTCGGTCTGACAGCTCACCTTGATTTGAATGTGCTGGTTTTTTTCCCGTTGTATTTCATTTCACTTTAGCATACATATGCCATTTTGTGAAGCCTCTGCAGGGAAATAAAAGTCTGTTGTTGTATGAGGTTATATTTTTAAACAGATTAAATAATCGGGTCCCTTCTGTTTGCCGTCAGCCATCTGAGGCTTCTGATAAATGTGGAAGATGGAACAAATCAACAGGTGATGGAGATTGAGAGGATGTGTCACGTTATGCAGGTGTTGATGCTGGAATGAACAGCTGCTGACGGCCCTCATCTTCCCGAATGGGGCCCAATCATCACAAGAGCGACGAGTCAAAGAGATCAGGAGAGCTCCTCCAGCTGGGAACAAATCTCAGAGATACAGAGACCTCAATACCGAAATGTCCGTGGACTCCTTGTTTACTTCTGGAAATTTCGTGCAAGCGCACAACGCTGGAAGGTAAAAAGACAATTCCCCGTGAACTAAACGAAACCTGGAGATGTAGGTACTATTAATTTAGAGCAGCAAAGGGAAAAATAAAGCATAAAACTAAATAACTCAAAACCACTCGCTTTCTGTTTCAGCTACGCTACATGCAGACTCGTTGCCATAGCAACTGACAACAACGCCACTTTTATGTTTCTGGATTTTCGTCTGTTTGAAATGAAACAAAACTGACTTATAAGTAACTTTTCGGTAAGATATCGGAGCTTGATTTAAGTCAGTAAAAAGTTTTACTTCTATTGGTAGAATATTCGCTGCTCCGTTACCTAGCAACCCCAGCCAAGTCCAGCCTGTCACCTAGCAACCCAGTTCTAGATCCATTGGCAGATTATTTCACTTATAACAAGACATTTTTACTATGTTACAAGTTAAACTATCTGCCAATGGAATTTTTTCATCAATGTTAAATAAATATTTGCCAAAAACAAGCTCCTAAATTTCCCTAAAAGCTTTCTGATGAGTTTGTTTTGTCTAATTTCAAGTGTACTAAGACAAAATAGACAAAAATACTTGGTTAGATTTTACGTTTTTGCAATATAAAAAGATTCGATTAAGAAAACATAATCTGCATAGTTTCTAGTTCTTAATGTGAAGATTTTCCTTCAATTTCTATCATACAAACTAACATAACTACCGTATTTTCCAGACTATAGAGTGCACCTGATTATAAGCCGCACCAAGTACATTCTTAAAGGAAAAACCATTTTGTACATACATAAGCCGCACCTGTCTATAAGCCGCATGTGCCTACATACAGACGGTACACAGA
>CAEGAG010090993.1:0-44652 GCA_903067065.1 Brachyrhaphis terrabensis
ATCTATCTATCTATCTATCTATCTATCTATCTATCTATCTATCTATCTATCTATCTATCTATCTATCTATCTATCTAATCTCAGTATGTGTAAATTTTGTTCTATTGCTATATCTGAATTGTAAACAGGTGCATGTGAAAGACTGCGTAATGTAATAAGTGGGAGAAAATAAAAAAAATATATCATTATGCCCAGAATTTGCCATGTAATAAGTTATCCAATATCTGGTATATATTTAGATTTTTGAATTTTGAGACATCTATACAAATACCTAATTGGTTTCTTTTTCAACTCACTTTTCATGTGCAATTTATCACGTGTTATTACATACACTTAATCTGAAAATAGAAGTTATTTGTACGTTTATTTTTTATTGCATCTATACGTGTTCATCATATATCCTCTGTCACACCAGTGTGTGCATGTTTTCAAATAATTTTTCTGTTTGACGCAGCAAAAGAAATTTCATTATTGCTGTTTCTGCTCCCTCACGTTGTGTTTACTTTCTAATTTTTTTTTTACCGCTTTAACTCCTAGGCTCCCCACTTCACGTGCAAATACAGCACACAACACCTGGAGACAACAGCAGTGACCAAACAACATATAGGTCAGCAAGTGGACTCTACAGTGAGTGGGAAATCCTGTAAAAAATTGAAACAAAAATTTACATCATATTCTGTTTTTACTTTTGTGAAATCTTCAAGAATGTCTGCCTTATCATCTTTAAACTCCACTTCATGAGTCTATTAAGACATCAAGAGGTTTTTTCTATCTAGCTATTAATGATGTAAATACTAAAAATTCCACATGTGCTGTATTAGTAGGTTGGTTTCTGAATAATCAGGCAAATGATTTAACTTTTTGTGTTCATATTATTTTTTACCTTTCACACATTACCACATCTTTTATTAAACTCTCCATACATAATATTTTTTATAAGTAACCTGTACGAACCTTAAATGTGGTTTAAGGTTTAGCACTGAACAATTTATACAACATCTGAATGTTGTCTTTATTCCTCTAACAAATTTCGTACATGATTTTTTTCTAATATACCGCTGATAAGTGACTGAACCGTTCATTAATCTTAAAGCTCCTTTAAATAGCTATGAGCTGATATTTTACCCATGTCGAGGAGCATGGGCAGTAAACTCCCCTCACACTTTATTTTTTAGAAATGGTCAAATTTATCCAATTCCTCACAAACTAAGGAGCGTCATGTTTGTGATTCATCCCTTTCTTTGCAATTTTTCATCTCATACACGTCAGCGTCTGCACATCGATCACAATCCCTTGAAAAAGCAGGGGAATTAAAGTATTTTTTTGTCATGTGACAATTTAAATGGATTTAAAACTTGTGTCTCATGAAATAAACAATGTTTAGAAGCTGAAAATGTTTTTTATTCTTATTGTTTTTTTGCAGAATTAAAATATATTTTTATTATGCTCCTTTTTTCATGAGAAAATCCATCAGAACGTGTTTAACTCTTTATAAATAAAAACAAGAACTATGAATCAACATTAACTGTGATGACTGTGATAATCTTTGACACTATCCAGTCTTTTTCCTTCTCTTTCATTATTTAATTCTTTATTTCCGTATACAGTATGAGCTTGGATTTTAATTAGAAGCAGTTTGACGGTACTAGGAGTGTACAAGTATCTGGATGGGAGACATTCTTATTATCACAGTTATTTACAAGCAGCAGTCTAAATTGATTGAACCCATGCATGCATGTGTTCAATTGGTTTCTCTAAACTGCCCTCAGGAGTGAATGTGTGTTGTGCATGTCTATGACAGACTGACAATCTGACCAGGGTGTGACCCACCTCTCACCCATTAGCCACTAGAGATAGGCCACCCCTACCCCAGCGACCCTGCAGGGGTATACAATGGATGGATGAATGAATTGGTAGATGGCTGGATGAATGTGTTCTAGGTGGAAAGACATTTTGCTGCACAGTTAATGGGAATGCTGTGTTAAGCTCCCACAAAGATGTGACGTGGTACTAATGTCACCAAAGACCAGCATGTATCAAACACTGAATTGAAAAAAATATATATCTCACTCTTTTGGGCTCATTGGAAAGTAGTTGTAGTATGAATCTTATTTTTTTTCTCCAATAAGGTTGGTGACATAAAACTGATATGTCAGAAGTTATGTGAATGCCCATCTTTGTTTTAAGATCTACATGTATGGTAAATGTATTTACTCCTGTGTTTTCAATCAAACAGTGAAAACACCCTTATTTGTGTTTTCATATCTTGCTCTGCTTTGTTTTTCTCTTTTGTTTTACTTATTATTTTTACTATTATTATTATAGTTATTATTTAGGTGTGTGCAGTTGTGTATAGATTGCATCGTTATTCAAATAAAAAATATTTTTAAACTTTTGTATTATTGGTGAGCTCACTTTGTCAACTTTGCTAATGTATCAATGCCCAAGTAATATAGATTAAACACTGCTAACATGTAATCACAAGTAATATAGATTAAAACACTGGCAACATGTAATCATTGTTCACATAAATTCTGATTAATAATAAAAAAACAGAAGGAGATCCAGATCAACATGAACATTTTACTCTAATTTAGGAGCTATAATATCCACATTTGCTTTTGTGGTTACTACTGTGAAGATGTAAATGAAAGCTAAAGGAAATTTTGTTTATTTTATTGATTTTGTTCTAAGTTGAGTTGAATTTATGCAATAAAGAGTATACAAAAACATGAGTTTATTATTGTCATTGTAAGCCTGCAAAGCAACTAAACAATAAAGTAGAGTTTAATAAGCAAAAAATAAAAGGAAAGCCCAGTAAAATAGTCATTGGCCTGCAGCATTGTTTTACTGTACAGACATTTTAAATACAAATATATTAACAAGCTTGGCACTTTTTTCATGAACCAATCAGTGCAACAAGTTGAAATCAACACTCCTCATTCACCTACAACACATTCACTCACTGAGGCATGAGCAGCAGACTCACAGGACTTGCCTGGGGGCATTCACAGTAAGGATCAGCTGCCGGTCCATCTGTGACCAAGACAATGCTCTGATTTAAATTTCATTCAGGTTCCTTTGAAAGTCCACAGCCGTCAGTTTAGACCTATGTTTACAATTGGTGCATTTCTATTTTTAGTAGCAATGCGCTTATGTAACGCTCACACTAACGTTATAGACCACTGATGTCTGCTCCACTTGACTGAACTATGCTATTCATATGTGTGTGTGTGTGTGTGGGGGGGGGCGTGTATGTGTATGTGTTTGCATCTGTACACTAACTTGGATATAATTATGCGTTTTATTAAAACATGAAGGAGTTGTGTTAACATTCATAAAGTTTTTAACCTGTTCACATTGTGTCCTTGTGAATTTTTTTAGTGCCATTGCTGACTTAAGGTTTATTATTTTCAAACAAGGTTCTCTAAAATGTTAATCAACAAATCTAATAATATAACCCATAGATGCATGAAAGCACAAAAACCTGAAGAAAGTTCAAAATTAAACTGTGTTGTATAAAATAGCAGTCAAATAACACAAGTGAAGTGAAATCAATGATCGGCATTTGAGATGAAAAATATAGTTCCAACACAATCAAGAAATTATTAAAACACAATCAGAGTAAACATTGGCTTTTTTCATTTTATTATATATAGAGTTAAATTGTTCAGTTTTTAATTTTTTTAACTGGTTTTCTGAACATGATAAATTTAGTACAAAAATCATGCAAGATGTAAATCATGTTCATATCCTGCATGATATGAAGATGCAATAAATCATGATATAAATCATTTCACCAACATGATTTATGCCATGTTGGTGAAATTGAATATTGCATATTCAATTTAATTTGTCTTTAAACAAAGACGTAGACAAACAAGCAAATGTGTAATATTACTTTTAAATATAAAGCATACAAACCTTATCTTCATATTCACCACCACATAACTTGTAGGTTTGATTGTACAGTTAACTTAAAATTCTGTAAAATCAATGAATATAAAGATGTAGTTGAAAATCAGCTGTTGCAAATCAGCTGTATAATACAAAATGACAAAAAATGAAAAAATAATAACTAAATATGTATTATTAAATACAATGGAGTACTTCAGAATTATGATACCTTTTAAAAATATCTTGAGAAAAATAAATTATATGGCAAGTGCAAAGACCACATAGAAAAAAGAGTTTGCAATGTATTGAGTGTAAGAGAGTGTTTTAGTTCATTTGGTTTATGGTTTTTAGTTTTTAGTTAAGTGGTTATGAACTGTACTAACTAGTATTTTTTAACATATTGCTTTTTTGCACGTATATATTCAAAACGGGTTTCTCCTGAAATGACACCTTGTATTTTAAAGATTTATGAGTATAAATATAGTGGGAAAAAACAAAAAGACAAAAAACAAAACAAACAAACAAAAAACTAACAAATATCAGGGATAAGCAAAGCTGTAGAGTTAAGTAAATGATAAATCGGGTGTTTATATACAGTCCATAAATAAATAAAATAAACTTACATTAAAATTCCGTCCTTAAAGCAGTTCATACGTGAAAAGATATAGCCTGATATCTATTTTATACCAGTGTATAAAAAAGAATATAAAATAAAAAATACAACTCAAGTAAAATGTCCGTATCACAAATTTATTTTTATTTCCAGAGAAAAGGAGAATGGTCCAGTTATCGATCATCGAACAGTTTCAATTCTTGACTTGTTGCTCAACGGTAGGTGGTGATAATGCTTCGGTTTTTCACTGTTGCTAAGAAACGTACCAAAGAAGAAGAAGAAGAAGAAGAAGAAGGACCCAATCACCAGCAGCGAAACACAGATGAGGAAGTATCTGACACGAGCGTCTAAGCTTGGATTCCCTGTTGCACTTTGAGCAGCTGCTGTTTTATTAATAAAGAGGTTAGAAGTCCAGGTGTCAGTGTCACCACAGAGTAGAGACAGAGGAGGGACTGGTGCGGGTATGTCTTTCAGCGGAGAAGCCATGATTAAGGGCGTAGAAGCGCCGCTCTTCTGGCTGGGTGCTCTAACCGCGGCCTGGCTGTCCGTGTGCTCCGTGTATCGGCTACTGTCCGGCTTCAGGGTATGGGTGCTGGGCAACGGAAGACTGATCTCCCCCAACAAACTGGGAAAGTGGGCAGGTGAGAGTCTAGAAGGCTGGAAACACTAATGTCAAGTATTATCGCAGTTAAAACTGATCTTAAGCATGCAGAAATAAAGTGATAGTGAGTCTTTTTGATAAGGTTTTGGTGAAGCGAGAATTGTAACAAGGCACGTTAAATGATAAAAGCAAATCTTGCATATTGTTGTACTAACAACCCAACATGTATTGTTTTGATATAACATATATCTATATCTATCTGTCTGGTCTATATTTTATTATACTTCTCTTGTTATCGGATTACAGCGAGAGTAGAAATATGTCATCATAAAGATGCAACTATCAGTTGGACAGAGATAATATTAACATGATTTAATTTGCCGTCGAGAAGCTCAGACTGGTGATCGCCATGTCCAATAACTGACCTTATTTATTAAAAACTAAGTAAGAGAGTTTGTCGTCTAAAACCTAAAACAGCATGCAATTTGATTCAATTGCCATTTTAGATAGTATGGTGAAATTGCAGAGTTTCTCTTAGGCTTCTTCAAAGCCACTGCAATACAGACTACTATGAAGATTCTTCCTGCACACAGCCATAAGCATCAACACATTTTTATTTTTATCCAAATCTGGGGAAACATTTTATCCCATCGCTGACCAATAAATATATGTGGTATATTATTTTCATTTTGATCTGCAACATTTGCTCCTGAAGACTTAAAATCTTGTTGCAAATGTCTGCATATTTACATGCCTTTTTTCCCATTTCAGTACTGACTTAAGGAACAGATAGTCTTTAGAGTAAAGACACTATCTCACTAAATTGTGCTTTGTGTATAACACTTAGAATGGCCTTGCAAATGAGAAAATAGCTGTGTCAGTATGAAGACAATGTGCACTATTCAACTGTAGCAAAGTTGTTTTCTTTGTTCCCAGCTATAGTGTATCCAGTCTGTATGCCACTGTATAGAATTGCAGTGACAATGTGCTGAATCAAGTTTGCAAATAGGAAGGTAAAAAAGACAAATCTGCTAAAATTTATACATTTATCACAATCTTATTGTCCATACTCTTAAAATGCGTTTGGTCTGTATAAATAATCATAGCTACAAAATATGTGTACTGAAGTTTTATTTGATAAGATTAACATAGCAGTTTGTGACACTGCCATGCAGCTGTTTTAATAATATATTTTAATAATTCACATCTGCTGAATCTATATTTATCTTCCGATTCTGCAGCAGCACGCACACACATCTCTTGACCTATCTTGTTTGGCCTACCAGTAAATGCGGGTGACTGCCTCTGGTAGGTTGAACACGATCAGACAGTTTGGTTGTAAACTGTAGTAAATCTTGTGACTGGATTATCAAATCAGATTGAATACTGTCCATCTTTCCATGTTGCTCACTGATCGAACCTTGACATTTGAACAGGCCACCTGATGTTACTTCATGTGCGTGACCCTGGAGTTTGAAGTTCACATTTCAACACAGATGCTGTAAGACGGGGTGTGTGTGTGTGTTAGAAATGAGCACACCATATGGGAACTCTAATAGTTAAAAGTAATCTGTTTTGGGCTATTGATATTGGTGGTTTAGATTGTAGAGAAATTGGGAAGATTGGTTTAGTTGAAAATGTTCAGAATCCCTTTTAACATGCACAGTGACATCAGTTTGCTAGAGAGAGGAAAATGTTTGGAAGTTGGGAACTGAAGTTGCTTTTGATCTTTTATTTGTGTGTGTGTGGGGGGGTGTGTGTGTGTGTGTGTGTGTGGCTATAAATGGAAAATCATCAGAGGGAGAAGGGAGTTTATTTTTGGATCACTCATGCAAAATGATTTAGAATATGCAGTGAGGCAAAAGGAGCCTGTTGGCCTCCACTGCTACTTTCATTCACAAACTTTGTCTCAGTGAAGTGGACTTGATTGGGAGGACAGCCTGATTATATAACAATTTCAGAGTCATTCATAAATGAGGCACACATGAGACACAGAATCCTCAAGATTCTGGTTCAGTGGTTCCCACAGTTCAAAAGACTGCGTGTGAAAGAGATGTTGAGCAAAAGAAGAGAGCATCTATGAAAATATGATTGAGTCCATACTAATGAAATCCACTTGCTTAGCAAAGACCTCAGAGTTATTAGTGGTATAGATGCCAGAAAAAAATAAAGTAATGCTTCGATATTGTAAAGCACATTATACATTTTACTCATTTTATTTTGCTTATCTTTGGAATCCATCTAACACATCTGCTTACATGCTGTATTAGCACAGAGGGAGTTAGATATTTTAATGACCATCCATCCCATCTATCCATCCACCGTTTGGGACAGAACCTGTTCCCTGACCCGGAGAAGCCACCCTACCCTTTTCCAGCTCAGTTACTTTGTCATGTTTTATTAATTGTGTGATAGTCTTCACATTTACCTTGCTGTCTGATATGTGTGTAGCTTGAGATGTTGCTTGCTTTTTTTCTTTGTAGCTTTAGGCCTACATGGCCTGACCCTAGGGTTGAACATGCTAAGTCATGTATATGGATGAAAATCATTGTTATAACAAAAACAAACACGGTAAGATTTTTGTTTGTAAAGAAAACTTAAAACAATAATAATAAAACATTGTATCCAATGTTTTGCATCAGTTATACATTTATAGGCATTTATTAATCCAGCTAACCTTTTGATGCTGTTTTCTTTGCAACTTTAGATTTCTGGATTTTGTCTCTGTTGAGTGGAACTCTATGTCTCCCTCTGCTGGTTATTACCTGCCATACTGAATGAGTTGCTTAGTGAAATTGTTTGGATTGTTTTAGTTTTTGTGATTTATTTACTTTCTTGTCACATTTAATGAGCGGTACATCCTGCTGTAGTATTATTTAATATATAAGACAATTTTATATGTAAATTAACGTGGAATATAAAAGCGGATGTTTTTTTTTTTTCCTCTGAGCTTACCTATGAAGCAAACATCTTGTCAACATATTTGTATATGATATGGGAAAATCAGTTTTAGATATTTTTATTATTAAATTAGTGAGGTAGTAAGCAGCTATGTTCTATTATTTTGACATGTGATTGACTTGGTTAATCATTTATTGGTCTCAGATTATTTTAAGTGGTGATTACTTCTGCATATACAAGGCCTAAAATTAACTGATGTTGATGGAGACCTGAGAAATGAGTGGTTGTGTTGATAACAGGGGTTCATATGCACATAGTAGCAGTATAATTTAGGATCCAGTCTGACCTAGTTTTACAGAAGACAACAGCAGCTCTAAAAATAGATCTTTACTTATTTGAGTGAAGGGAACATGCACTCAACTGTAAAATCGTTCTTTTTATTCCTGTTCTGCCTGAAAAACTGTTCATTCTTAAAATGCCTAAAAATAAACCAGTCTATGTTTCCCTCATCATTTCGCCTACAGACTCTCCCGTACCCCCACCCTCCTCTCTCCCTGTGCTATTTTTAGTTGCCCCCAGGATCCCCCATGTTCGTGTTTGTCATTTTCTTTTCTCTTTTCCTCGGCCACTCCTTTCTGTTTGACTCTCCTGCAGCCCTAGAGGATGCGTGGCATCGCAGCATCATCTGCACTCAAGAGCATCACACAAAACAGAGATGGGCTCAATAAAAAAGATGAATAAAGGAAAAAATAGAATAAATGGTGTAAAATAAGAATGTGTGCTTTGAATAAGCTTCATTGTTATGGAAGGAATATTAAATTTTGTAAATAGCATGGGCCCCATTTTATGAAAACAAATTTGATGTATCAAACTTCTGTGCAAACAGCTTTGAATCTGATATGATTTCAGACTTATTGGGCTGAAAATATTAGAAAGGGTTTTGTCTACCATGCGCTAGATGAGGCAGTGAAAACAATTTAGAAAATTTGGCTTAGGTAATTGATTATCCTGAAAAAATGGCGCATTAAAAAAACCCCCAAAAAACATTGAATCCCTCCTGAGGTTGCCCCTGTCTGTTACGTTCCAACCACAGATGTCAATGTTTTTTGAGGGATTTTATGTGGTTGATAAATACTAAGTAATAAATAATTGAAGTGGAAGAGAGAATGGTTCAGCTGAATTACTCTGATCAGCTAGCTGTCCTAAGTAGGCCAAAAACTTAAAACGATCATCTCCTATATTAAATGTGTCTAGACTTTTACATGTTTGCTGCTTTTAACTATTTTATTATTATTCTCCACTGGAAAGATTGCCAAGTGTCTGGCAATCTTCATTGTGAAATAACCTTCATTGTGAAGTAATGTGCTCAGTGGAGGGAAAAATCACTAATTTTACCTGTATATTTTTATTCCATACATTTATTACATTGTGGCTAGAGATGGAGAGTATATAAAAATTGTCAGTCTTTTGGGTGCAACTTTCACCTTGTATAATCAAAGCCTCATTAAAAAAATACAAAAACATAAAACTAAAACTTACCCATTATCAAGCAAGGGATTCCCCAAAAGCAATTGAATTTCAATACTGCAAGCGCAGTGCTAAAGGGTGCACAAAAAATTTAATATTTTGAAATTAAAAGGGACCATTTATTTATGGCCTAATGGAACCAACAGTGGAACAAGTCACTGTTGGTTCATTCTGTAAATCACTGTTGGGGATTTACAGAAAACATCAATTTGAATTTATTATAATTAACCCAAATTGCCTTGAAAAGTGTGTTTGCATAGTTGTTTCTCCTGGGTGTCTCTGTGGTCAACTGGCCGCATGGTCAGGGTGTGCCCCACTTGTTGCCCAATGGCTGCTGAAGACTAACACCAGACCTCTCTGCAACCTTGCAAGCAGGTATGGTCGGTTGACAAATTCATGTTTTTACTGTACCAATCCCCTTTGGGACATATTTGTTTGCTCATTTTTAACTCTGTATATTTAGTCTTGTTCTTCCTTGTTATGTAGTATTCATTAAGCCTGAATGTATATTATCATTGCTAGGAGAAACATTAGAAGCTGTCCTCCTTACTGCCCCTAACTTTATTATACTAATAAAGTAGTATAATAAGTGCACTTTTCTCTCTTTCTAAGCCACAACTGGAAATTCAGTTTAAAAAAATTCCATAAATGCAAATGACAATGAATGAAGAAAAGTGGGTTCACCCACGGATAAGAAAAGTTTTTCTTTTAAAGAGAGCTTTTTTAGGTCATACTGGGACATATTGTAGCACTTCCTGTCTCGATCCACGTTTTGTTATATTTAGCAAGGGATGTGTTGAATCGTTCTTTTTGAAAGCTGGGGACTGCTAAAAATAGTCTGCTGCTGCTGCTGTTGCTGCTGTTTGTGCCAGGCATTTCCAGGGCATCTGCTCACTCTGCTGCTACCTATCACAGAGAGAACTTGCATTCTCTTTTCTTTGTCCTCATCTGTCACATTAGCAGCTCTCCACATCTCTTTCTGCAGATCATCAGTTCGAATTGACAGTCTCTTTAACCTTGAAGGTGTATTCAGTGTTTTATTTATTTATTATTTTGTAAAGCTTGTTCTGCTCGGCCATCGTTGCCGTCTTTGCACAGCATTTTCTAGATGTCTCATAAGTTTCTGTAGGTGGCACTGTTAGCCTGTGTATTGATGCCGCTTTCTTTTTTGGTGCTATAATTTTTGTTTGCTTTGTTGGTTCTCCATGTGCCTTTTCTGTCTGTAAAGAAGCTTTCCTTTTTTGTATCGCCGCTAACCCGAGAGCCAGATATTTCTGGCTCTTGCTTCATTTGCTTCTGCCCTTTTTCTAGTCAAACAATTTTCCACTTGTGTGTGGCTTGGCCAGTCGCTGTTTATCTAATATTAAGTGTTCTTGATATAAGACTACACAGAAATCCACGGTTGTGACTTACAAATACTTTCACATCTAGAGTACACTGGCTAGTTATAACCTAGTTGTGAGCTTAGTATTATGGAGAATTGTTTGAAAGATCGATTAAATAGTGTCTTTTATTTCTGTATTTATTTTTACATTTGAACCACAGTGTAAAAATTGTGGTTCAAATGTAAACCACAATTTTTACATTTGTTATATTTAGCAATATAACAAATGTAATATTTGTTATATTACAAATGTAATATTTGTTATATATGATGAATGTGTATCCATCATACACATTCATTGAAATGTGTATGATGGATAGAAGGGTAATTACAAAGCACTTTGAAGTTTAAGGAAAATAATCAATGGTTTTCATAGATTTTTGCAAATCAAATCTGAAAAGTGTGGTCTGCATTTGCTTTCAGTCCCCCTTTTACTCTTTTATCTCAAAGGAAAGTCCAGTGAGCAGTTTACTTGTGGGTTATGTAATATCCATCTAAATGCACATGTTATTTGAAGGCCTCACATGGTTTGCTAGAGAACATTAGTAAGAAGAACTGCATCATGGACACCCAGAACACAATCATGGATGTCTCACAAACAGCTGTGTATTTCATTTTTCCCCTGAAAATGGAAAGTGTGTGGTAGAAAACTAACACTGAGTATCACATTGAGCATACAACATTCACCTTGTTGGAAGGAACTAAACACAAGCTAATCCTGAAAGATATCAGTTATTTTCCTATTTATTTTTATTTTCATATTTTTTCTCTTCTATGCTTTCACCACCCTGTGTCTTTAGCACTTTGGGTAATGTCGTTAGTGTCTGCTGTGAATGTTGGCTGCCGTAAAACTGCTCAACTGACTTGATATTACATTAGGATGAAAAATGCAGTTTCATAGCACTTAAAATATATTAGCCAACAATTGTTGGCCTAGTTGAAGGATCACTTTCTGGAGTCAGAGCCAAAATGTTTCAGATGGTTTAAGTTTAGATCAAAGCATTCTTGTGTTAGAGCAGTCCAATTGAATCCAATTAAGATTTTGTGACAACACTGAAAACTGATATTCAAAGATTGTCTCCATCACAGATATCTAAGGTTGAGCTATTTTGCAAAGCTGAAAGGGTGAATGTTTTCAGTCTGTAATTATAAAGATGGTTGAAACATTTCCCACAAGACTTGCAGCTGTAACTACAGCAGAAAAATATGTAAAGTATTCCTTCACTGGCTTTGAAGACAAATGAGTGTCAAACTTTTCAAATTTCAGTAGCATTAACTTGACTTGTCATGTAGAATCCCATTAAGCTCTGGCTAAAATAGCTTCACTCTTTGAAAATGTCTCCTGCCCCATGCATGACGCCTTAGCAGAACTGGAGAACTCCTCTGGTGACAGGCTGCTGCATCTGAAATGCACAAAAACAGTTTTATTGTAAGTTTTGGTCCCAATAGGTTGGCATCTCTGCTGCTATTTGCACAGTTTTCTTTCAAATACTATAGTTATTTTGTATAAATATACAGAGCACAGTATACAAAGAGCAGTGAGCAGTGTCTGACACCACTGACCTATCTCATTGTAATTATAACTGCATCAGAACAACTTTTGCACACAAGATCCAAAATTTGACAGTCGCCCCAGACAAGTAAGACAAGTTTGACAGTCACACAATATTACAGTAGCAGATTAATATGATTATTTGGTTCTACAAACTACTTCAACTACTCACAGTTGAGAGTGTGAACGATCTTAACAGCAATACCTATGCCTCCCCTTTTGGGAAAAATGCTAATTCTACTTGTTTGACCTTTTTTGTCCAACTTCCAGTTGTAACAGGAGCCACAGATGGGATTGGGAAAGCATATGCAGAGGAGGTAGGATGGCATGGCTTTCAGAGGTTGCATTAAAATACTTTTGTATCTTATAATGCTAGTTTTCCAAGCTTGTTTAGAGATGTAGTGTATGGTTTTAGTAATGTGGTTCTTCATAGAATCTGTCTTAAAATGAATCTTTCTCTGGTTCTGTTCACCTGTTTTTACATGTGAATGAAAACTCAAATTAGTGATACAACATTTTTTTCGTTCTTGTTTTATTGTCTCTTATTTTGTGTGATTACAGCAGCATGATTTGTTTGTTTTCTCGTAAACTTTATTTTTTTTTTTTCCTTTGCTTCTGAACAGCTTGCCCGCAGAGGCTTTGCCATCGTTCTGATTAGTCGCTCTCAGGAGAAACTTGATGATGTATCCAAGGCAATCGGTAAGATATGTGCACTCTTATTTTTTGACATCATCTTTGATTTTTTTTTTTTTTTGTTTTGTTTCTCCTAACATGGCACATCATAATAAAATATTAAGGATGACAGAGTATTAGTGTTTTTAAGCAATTATTCAAACAAGTCTTACATTTCTGTGTCAAGGGAAATCAATATTGCTTGTCTTCCCAAGAAATAAACTAATACAGGTGATCCATTAAGGCAAACAGCTGCTGGACAAGGGCTTAACCATCAAGATCCTTGCTGCATATCCTCATTCATCCTCAGCCTGAAATGTTTTATCACCCAAAGGGCCTAATTGACAAGTGACTAAATGATATAGCACAGAATTGAGTGTTTTGCATGTGATCCTTTCAGTGCTGTAGAGATGCAGGAGAGTTTTTATTTTGGAGGAGTAAAACCTCCTGCTGGAGCCAAGTGTGAATCCATGCAACTGGATAAAAGGGATCCTTTCAGTGATGAACATATTGGATAAATATTTAAATTAACCCTTTTGCTGTCTCTAATATCCCTATTTACTAAGCTCAAATGCATGATTGTGTCCCCAGCAAGCAAATGTGGCGTGGAGACCAAAACGATTGCAGCAGACTTCAGTGCTATAGATATTTATGCGAAGATTGAAGAGGGCCTTGCAGAACTGGAGATTGGCGTCTTGGGTAAGTCTGGTGCACTGTTCACCTAGGATTTTGTTTGAATATAAGAAAAGCTAATTCTTTCTAAAATCTCTTTTTTCCGTCTGTGTTAATGCAAGTATCGCATATCCAGACGCTTCTCAATAAGTTCAAATACTTTTGAAAATATCATTTTGTTTCAGAAATTCTGTTTAAAATGTGAAACTCATTGAATAGTGATGTATTTCAAACATTTGTTTCTGTTAATTTTTCAAACTAAAATGATTTTGTTTTAGAATATTTCAGGAAGCCAAGAAAAAAAAGAGACAAGGCTGACTAAACATTTGCACAGTAGTCATCGACAACCTCAATTCTGGTAGTTTTTAGTAGGAGTTGGCTGTTCGGAATGCTTTATTGCTGTATAGAAGCTCATTGAAAATCGAGTGAAGGGAAAAATATTGATTTCAGAAAAGGCAAAAAAGTAACAGAAATGTCAGTTATTCAAACTTTATTTATGAAACACAAAATGCTTTAGCAGGGTTAGAAACAAAAGGACAAAGAGTGGAGAGGCATAGAGTTATAGTTGCTTAAGGTAAACTGAATTTTCCAGTCACTGATGATCTGTTAAGACATGTGTTGTTACGGCGCATTGTTTTCTTTTAAGTTGGCACAGTGTTGTACCAGAAGATTTTTTTTAGTACAAATGCTTCTCTCTGTTTACATGCTTCATGGAGATACTGACTTTATTTTTCAGCAAAACTTGGTAATGGCACCTGCCTACAATACCAAAAGTAGTACGTGTCTTAACAACTATGGTGTCATTGAGCTCATTTGGACAGGAAACTTTGCTGACCTAAGTATCATAAAAAGTCAATTCTTATGACATTATCCCAATGTCACAAATTGACATTGGGATAATATCAATTATCCCAATTATCCCAGTAACAGGATCAAGTTATTACACTAGATCCTGTAATGCTGTAATTCATCCAAAAGGAGCCCCAACTATGTATTCAGTGCTTATACTCTAAAAGGCTGCAGATTACAAAACAATTTACTGCAATAATGTTGATAATAGTTGTGATGCTGAATTTACTTGTGATTAATACATAATTTAGAAATGGTGTTGGTATCTGTCTTCTGAGAGTCTATAATAAAAATAGTCCTCATATAAAGATTGGGGGAAAAATCTATTCCAGGCATCACATTCTTTTAACTGGCATCTGTTTACAGCTGCTGATTCTTAATGACCTTTTACTTGAACAACTCAAATCAAATGAATCGTTAAATATCTAACTGGCACAGAGAGCTTGAATAAATGGTACTTAAATAATGAAATTAGCTCATATTTACTGCAGTTAAAGCAGTTCTTTGTAAAATTTATGTTGCATACAATTTGTGAGAATGAATTTGAAATATATTTTACAACATTTTACTGTGCACTATATTTTTTAAAATGTATTTTTTTGTTCTTGAAAAATGTTCAGAGTTGTTTCTCAATCTGTTAAATGCATAAACATAAAATATTAAAATACAATTTTATGTGCATCTGGTTTAACAACCCTTTGCTGCCCCCAAAGGACAAGAAAATGAATAGCACTTTTTTCACATTTGTTTTATAAAATTTTGTCTTTTTCTGGTTTAAAGTCAGTGGTTTTCAGTGTATTTTCAGGCTCTGTCACTTAAAAAAAAAAAAATCTACTTTTATTTTGTAGTAAACAATGTGGGCACATCCTACTCCTACCCTGAATTCTTCCTCAACGTTCCCAACCTAGACACGGTAAGTTGTCTTTCGTTTGACATCTATCTAATTGAAGTTCAGGCTTTGTTCAGATCACTTATTTTGACCAAGTTATCTTCAACATAAGATCACTTATGTTGAAGATAATAAGTGACCTTATTATCTTGAATTGAATTAAAAACCGCTTAAGAGTCATCTCTCATAATTTAATAAATCAGTTGGGTTTGCAAGAAGTGGACTGGTGTTGTATGACCATGTAACTTTATAAAAACTTTAACTCAGAAAAGAATTCCTCAAGATGATTAACTGGTCTTGTTCTTATTTCAGTTCATCGACACAATGATCAACATTAACATAACGTCAGTGTGCCAGGTAATTATGAATAAGTTTTTAATCACAGTAACTAAAAAGGAGGAAAACATTTTTAAATACCAGCCTGAAAAGAAACCAACCATTTATACTGAAATCATGGTTGCGTAAGTTTCTCTGCCTACCATTTGATATTTAGATAATGCACTTTTAGCTGTAATTACAGCCTTGATGGATTGGTAGTTCGGCTATTGAATTGACAGTCTAGCATGTTTCTAAATAAAAGAAAAGAACTCAGGTTGCAAAAAAATTAGGTGGAATAAAACTAAAGTTTGATAAATGTTGTCTTATGCAAACTTGTTTGGAAACCTGTAGAAGATATTAAGTTAAATGTCTAGCTCAATCCCAGTCGGTATTCAATAAACTTTATAAAGTTTGAATTATGCTCATATTATTAGTTTTCCCCTGTGGTATCTGAACCACCTCTGAGTAATTACGTTTGTCTTAAGTGGATTCAGATTGTCAGGATTTTTTTCTGATGTGTGTATTGCCAGTTAGTCACACAGAGATGAGAACACTTTTCTTCACGCACACACAAAAACATGGGAAACGGTGACATAAAACACAGTAAGCCACTTCCGTCCCTGTTATCCGCATATAGCAGCTCCTAGAGAAGCAGCTAAAGTCCACCCACTCTTTTAACACTTAATTTAGGTCATTCAATATTTCTCCAAATGGCTCCCTGTGCTATCATTAACATTTCCTCCCTCTCTTTGTGTTACCTCTCTGACCACTTCTTCACACACCTCCCACACAGGTGTATGTTTGCAGGCACACATCCGCACACAAACAATAAGCATTCTTTATCTGTAATTTCTATTCATCGTCTCTCTGGCATCTCTTTTTAATTGCTATTTTTTCCCCCCAGATGACTCGTCTTGTTTTACCTCAAATGGTAGAAAGGTGAGTTTTTTTTGTTCCCATACAGAAATGCCACAGATGTTGGAAAAAGTATGAACATTTATTTACTTTTTCCACACAATACAGATTTATTCTAAAACAGATTTTAATTAAATAAATCTTGACTAAGTAGTCTATTGTGATAAACTGAAAATACGTATGATAAAGTTAGTTGACTTTAACATGATTTGAAATAAAACACACTTGTTTTGTAGAAGATCACACAGTTGACAGCATCGGTATATCAAAGGTATGACCCGTAGACCTCTGAGACTGGATTGTGTCAAGGCACAAATATGGTGACACAGAACTACTTTGACAGCATTGAACTCCCTTGAAAAACACAGTTCAGAAAGGGAATAAGTTTAAAACCAGCTGGACCCTATTTAGATCTGACCAGCTAACAAAACTGAATAATTGGGGAATACAGATCTGGGAGGTGACCAAGAACTCGATGGTCTCCAAGGCAGACTTCCACTGTTCTTCTCTGAAGATGGAATGATCCAGAACTTCAGCCATTCACTACTCACTCCACCAGTTTGACCTATTATGGTAAATTGATGTCAAATTTATTTAAATAGCATATTAAAAATGTAATTTGACCAAATTGCTTAACAATTACACCAACAGTAACATAAGTGGCAAATCGAATAGACGGTAATAAAATAAAACAAGACTTCCAATGTATAAAAACCATTTAGCATCTCATTCAGAAAAAGAGATGTTTTTAGCTGACATGGCAAATTCTCAGTCGCTACTTAATTTTAAGTTTGATTGTAGAACATCAAGGAAAAACTGGCTGATTGACTGAAGTGCTTTCAAATATGAGTGGATGTTAGAGAGATCATGTAGATAAGATGGGGATAGCCCAAATATGGCCACTAAAAGGCACTTTGCAGCCCAGTTGGATTTTGCCAAAAAGCTCCTTATAGATTTTCAGACCCAGAGAAAAGAAAATCTTTGGTCTGATGAAACAAAAACCATTTCCTTTGGCTTGAACACTGAAAAACAAAAGAAAACACTGCTGGTAAACATAGCACTTACAACATTATGTTGTAAAGATGTGTTTAAGCATAGAAAGTGGGTGCACAAGGATACAATGACAGTGGGGAAAATATGGAGAGATCCTTTGATACCTCCCCTCACCGAGTGCTCTGGAGCTCAACTTCTTCCAACACAATGACTCAAAGCAATCACCAGGAGAAAGGAGTGGCTCTAGGAACAGTTTGTGAATGTCCTAGAGTGGCCCAGCCAAAGCTTGGACTGAAATCCAGCTGAACATCTCTGGGAAAACTTTGTTTACAAATACTCCTCATCTGACCTTGCTAAGCATAAGATTTGCAGAGACGACTTGGAGAAAAACCTTAAAATATGTGTACCAAGTTTGTAGAGCCGTTTCCATGGAGACATTGTTTTACTTTTAATATAAGAGGGGTTTTTGTCTGAGACGTTATTGGTGTTATGCCAAATATCACACCCTTCTAACGACCAAGTTGTCTTGGAAAATCTTTGTCTTAGAATACATGAAATCCATATTTAAAATCCAACTAAAAATGAATTAATGTGACAGAGTTTGCCGAAACAATTTGGCATTTTCCAAATGTGGCATCAACTGAATGCCAGTGGCACTGGGGTAAGGTCTCAGTCAGCCAAAAGGGGGAGACAGTGTTGCTTTTTCTGTTACAAGCTGGAAGATTCAGATGCCACAATACAGAAGTATTTAAAAATAAATTATTTGAAAATCTATAGAAAATAAATATGTATTTTTTTTAATCAAAATTCCCTATATTATTTAACACCAAAAACTTTAGAATTTCTTAATTTGTTTTGCAAGATCTGACTTTACTTATAAAGTCAGATGCTTTCTTATAGATTTATGTATGGTATTCTTCTATTATAACTCTGCTAAGGGTTTATGTATTGCTGAATATTTTCCTTACAGTAAAGTTTATTTTCAGAAGGGGAAAAATCAGGATGAAGGTACCAAGAGCTGAAGCAAAAATGTCATCAGATTGTAAACATTTAAGTATTGATGTTGCTGTATCTTTGATCTTATCATTATCCACCAGCTCTACTTTGATGTACTACGAGTGGAGTTTTGCCTCAGCATGCGAGTACATGTGCTACCATATTCTTTTATCTTGCTGGGATTGATTTCAGGCTGAAGTGTCTGCTGTCCCCCACCTACCTGCCTTTTTTCCCTTCTTTCTGGTGTAAAATAACTTTTTTTTTTTTTGTCATTGTTTGTGGTTTCTAGGAAAAAGGGAGCCATCCTAAACATCTCATCTGCCAGTGGGATGTACCCTGTTCCTCTCCTCACCGTCTATTCTGCCTCCAAGGTAATTGCGGTACATGGTGTATGACCTTCGCATCAAATGTTACTTGAAGGAATACCTGTAGGCACATCTCGGCTTCATAAACAGTTTGTTAACATGCACTGTAGCCTTCGAGGAGAAGAAGGCTGTCTTGTTCTCATTTTATAAATTATTGTTTTATTGACAAACATTGCCTTAGGCAAAACCTAATCGATATGTGTAGGAATAGAGCAGCATTAATGTCTATTAGTGTTATGTTCTCTTTGGTAGCTGGAAAATGGCCTCTCTGCTACACTGAAGTTCGTTGGCATCTCTTTTTTTTTTTCTACTAAATCCCATTATCCACACTTTCAGTGTGCAACTAAACAGTCACCGCACTGCAAACTTCAAATACTGCTACATGTTCCAGGTCTGGATTATAATGAAAAAGGAAAACAAGAATGTTGAAAAGTAGCTATATGCAGATTTCCTGCTTTCTTTTTTCTCTCTTCTATCCTTTTCCTTTCTTATTTCCTCCTTTACTTATTCCTTCCTTGTATCCTTTATTTCTTCATTTTCTTCCTTCCTTTTTTATCTTACTTTACTTTCTTCTTTCCCTTTTACCTTTCTTGGCCTTTCTCATCATTCCTTCCATTCTTTACTACTTTTTTCCTTCCTTCTCTCCATTTTTTCCTTCCTTTCTTCCATTTTATTAGTCCTTTCTTTTTTGTCCAATCTTCCCTCCCTCATGTTTCTTTTTCTTGGATTTTTAAAAATTCATATTTTAAGTTGAGCGCAAAGGATTCAGTAATCGACTTTTGAGTTTGAAAAAGTTTAGAGTTTTTAAATTAAAACTTTGTAAGAATCCTGCCGATAGACCTTTTTTTATTTATTTATTTTTTCATTAATAGAATGGTGAGAACTTGGTTAAAGGGAATATTAATCACGTGCTTTTGTTTCAAACAGGCATTTGTGGACTTCTTCTCCCGAGGACTGCAAGCTGAATACAAGAGCAAAGGGATCATCATTCAAGTAATTAATGGACTAATCTAATCTAAGGGTTCCTACGCTGTTATGAAGTGCTGTTGATTAATAACTGAAGTTTGGGGAGGGGTAACAGGAAATTAAGCAAAGATAATGAGGCTTTTTGCATTGATGTTTTTTTGTTTTATCAATTTCTCTGTTCTTAGAGCGTTTTGCCGTTTTTTGTTGCCACCAAACTAAGTAAAATTCGTCGCCCTACCCTGGACAAGCCTAGTCCAGAGCACTACGTTGCAGCTGAGCTCAACACTGTGGGGCTGCAGACTCAGACCAATGGATACCTGCCGCATGCTATTATGGTATGTCATGAAATGAACCTGAAATTTCTCTAAAACTCCCCTCTCTCTTTAACCTGTTAATTGTGTTGCCTCCAGTGGTAGTTGGTGGTGTAGGAAATCACACCAATAAAGGATCCGTCTGATTGTAACGCAGTGGGTACAGTCTGAAACATTTCTAAAAGCACTCAGACTTTAATTGCTTAGATCCCAACATCTTATAAAGAAAGAATATGAGACAGGAAAGGAAAAATAACATCAAGGCCACTAACTTATTATTTCAAAGTGAGTACACTTTGTGTTTTATGTCAAGTCATTCTAAATTCCATGCAAGGTGTAACTGTAACAAGCTCTAAATGCATTTCATAGCTGCAGACTTCCTTTCACGCACATTTGAGGAATGGAAAAGAGAAGAAGGATCTTAGTTGGCATCACAACCTGATATTTTACAGTTGCAAAACCTCAATCTATGGTTTATTTTTTTATGTCTGCTACATTCTAAAACAGAATAAAACCTTTACGGAAATGCTTGATATTAAATCTCTTAATATTTTAAGCTGCACACACAACAATCACACACCTTGCTTTGTTAAGCTTAAATATTTCTTCAGGTAAAATTGAAATGTACAGAAGATATAAGCTATAAAATATAAGCTAATTGTATGTTGTATTGTTCCAATCAGAGAGTTTTATCTCCCTCCGCAATGCTCTGCTCCAAAGGTTTAGAGTTCCTCATCACCTCCTTATCAGGGCTGTATTCTCTTTTTACCCAGTTAGACATGACAAAAATGGATGGATGGGATTTGGGGTTCAAATGTCCTTGGAAAACTGCCCTGTATCCTGAAAAAGAATCCTGGTCAACTGAATATGCGTGTATGTTAATTAAGAACCATTTATTTAAGTGAACTGCTTATGTCGTTGCTGTCGTTTAGTCAATCGTTTCTTAGGAAACACCTGGGAAGTCATTCCCTGCACCGTTTCATAACATTGAACTAAAAAATACTTCTTAGTATACAGACAGTTAGTCCAGTTCTGAGCAGTTATTAGTATTTCAGTTCAAGTTAGTGAAGCAGGGAACAAGAAAAGGTTATATTATTTAATGGATTATTTGAAAGTGATGTTTCACCCTAAATTTTTACTTGGTTACAGATTGCACTGTTTTATGAATTGTGCTCTATTTTGTTCAGAAAAACATGGACAACTTCAGCTACATTGGACCTCAGGATGACCTGAAGCATTTTTTTATTGATCCATTTCTAAAAAAAAGTCCAGCACAGCTAAGAAATTCATCCCTTATTTTATCTCTAGTTTATCGGTTGTGTAGCCATAGCAAACAACTGCTAACATTTTTTTGTACAAAATAGAGAAAAAATATTTTATGTAGCCTGTTTATATAACCTTGTGGAGCAACTAAAACGCATTTTGTGCAGAATCGATGACTGTGGACGTTATGAAAGCATGCTTGTAGTACATAAGTTATCCTTTTTTTAAAGAAATAAGCTTTTTTTTCTCAGCGCTATATAACTGGAACAGAATAATACATACGCAGCATGGTGAAGGTATGCCATGGCAACTGTGTTAAAAGCTCATCAAGCTCCGGTTTGACTTTATACAAAAGAGCCTCCTATGAGCTCACCTCTATTCACAAAGGTAATGTTGTTCCAACAGCTGCTCCTAGCATCTGTTTGGAAGTAAACATCCTCCAAAATAATGGAGTGGGATGCCTCACTACCTTTCAGCATTGTCTGCATCCTAATGACACCTTATCAGAAATGAGGCGGAAACTTCAGTCCTGGCCTGATTTTCCGGTCTGTGTCTTCATCCATCAGAGGTCACAAGCATATGTCAATGTCAGCGTGCTGCAGTGGACTGTATGACCTAAATATCAACGATCATGTTTATTGATTATACATTTAGGTGACACTATTTATTTCAGCACACAGGTGGTCAATGAATTATGTTCATCATAAAAAGGCTCTTATTAATCCTGTGCAGTCACTGGGTTTTGTGCAGATAGCATCAATTCAGCCCAGATCTTGTCTGCCCTCAGCCACAGTATTTCAGCAGTCCATAAGCAGCGGACAAGCGGAGCTGTTGTGTTTATCTGATAATCCCTCTCTGTTCAGCTGTGTCTCGGCACTCTGCACGTTTTACAGTTTTAAGCCACAGTTCACCAGTATCCAATTTAGACTGCTGTAAAACTGCAATCTGCACCTTTCTGGGGATAAACAACATCTGTTCCGTTAACTGTGCCGCTGCTTATTTTTCTTTGGTTGTACAATTAGAATGACATAGTAATACGCTTAAAATAATAAAACTAAATGGATAAGTGAGTAGAGTGTGAAATTCCATGCTGTTCCTGCAGTTTTTGACCAACCAGTACATGTAAATTACCTTTGATGGTGCTTCTTGGTGATCTTTAACTGGGCTCAATCAGCTTCTCATTTACTGGGTTTGTAGTCTTTAACTACATAAAGTAAACCACTTTTCTCCTTTTACTATAGCCACATTAGGTTGAGTGAAACGTAGATTTTGTAAAAGAGAAAAAAAATTGCAGCTACAAAATATGATGAAACTTAATTACGGTTATTAAAAATAAGATAACATTTAGTTGGAATTTCAAACTGCACTTAAGCAATTTAAAGCTTATTCCATGTTTCTTATTTTTCACATCTTAAATGAAAACGGATCCAAAGAGAAGTTTAATGGACTCTTTCTTGGCTGCCTCTCCAGCAAGTTCCATGTGATTATATGTGGTTGTGTTTTTTGTTTGCATAATCAGGCTAACAAACAGATAGGCAGCTGTAATCACATACCTTCTCCTCAGCTCTCACCATGCTGGAAGAATGAGTTCATTATGTTTTCAGTTAGTCTGAGTAAAACCGCTGATTAGACCGCATAGACCTGCTCCTCACTTAGGGAGAGGACTGAAATTCTAAACCCAATCATCTGGTTTTACTGTGAATCTCTTCTGCAAAACATTTTAAAGTTAAGACTGATTTGCATTGCAGGTGAAAGGATTTTCATACTCAGCGTGAACATTGATGTCATTAATTTGTGGTTTTTTATTATGCATTTGAACCAATCTTCTCTTGGAGTGAAGTAGTGACAGATCAAATGCTTACAATGATTTTGAAGTCGGAATTTATTGTGGCTGTTCTCCCAGGCATTTGATTATATTCCAGAAATTCCTAAAAGGGTAGATGTTTGGGCCATTGCAGTAGCTTAATGTGAACCTTCATCATCCTTTCCAAAACCAGTTTTTATGTGTGTCTGTGATTTGGGCATTTATTTGAGAAGCTGAAGAACTTGGAGGTTGCCCTTCTACAGTATTCCGTCCACTTTTTCGATAATCCGGTATCAATGGGAGTGCATTGATATTTGCCATAATTCTAACACCACCATGCTTCACAGTTGACTCATTTTTGTGGGTTTTGTACATTAATTTTCCCCAACACATTTTTCTTTTCATCATTGTTCTGACTTTTCATGGATGGATAAATCTGGCTTCTCATATAACATTTTAAAAATTCCTGGCTTCAACCCATTAAGGATTTGTGAGCTATGGCTGTCCCAGAGAAACAAGATATTTATGTTTTCAGATTTTGCCAGAGGCTGCTCCAGAATTACACCTGAAGCTTTTTGATTGCTGCAAAAAGCGCTATGGTTGAGATGCTGAACATTAAGGCACAGGTGCCAAAGTCCACTCATTGAAACTACTATTTTCACCTTTTGGATACAATGCTGCTCCAACACAACTAAATTAATGATTAAATTTCCTCATCAGCATTTCTTCAGCTCAACAGCAGCCTGTTTATGAATGAACTAAAAACACTTTAATATCAAATTAAATGTTGCTGTAATTTATATTACACAGTTTCTTCACAGAGTTGTAGTAGGTGCTGATGGCTGTGAGCAGAAAGGATCTCCTGTAGTGGTCAGTTTTACAGTAACTCTGAAGAATCTTCTGACTGAAGGCACTCTGTTGTAGAAAAGATGGTGACTTTATGAAGAATCCTTTTTACACTATTATCTCCAGTGTTTTCACAGAAGAGAACCAGCTTTCATCAGTTTATTTATCCTAGTTAAGTCTGTGGTTCTGATTCTGCTGCTCCAACATTGGGGTAGATGTTTGGATCGGGAATATGATCCTGCAGAAAATCATACTTGTGAGCAGAAATCTTGGTTTTGAAACCTAGGAGTTCACCATAAAAAATTATTAATATGCATCAGGAACATCCCAAATAGAATGACATTGACCTCAATGCCAGTGGAAGAATACGTAAACTTTCCACCTGTACTACACTTCCCATGGCTGCTAAAGTAGCCATTTGTATTCGTTCGTAATGCACAGGCTCGTAAATTCATCCACTGACCCCAGAAAGTGCGACCTTCTAGCTACAAAAAAACTTGGATTGTTTCTTTTGCTTTTTAAAGTGGCATTAAGGAAAGCTTCAAATAGTTCCCAAATAAGGACATGAGTTTTATGATCTCTGACTTTAACAAATGGCATGTAGTTCAGACATAATTGGAAAAGGGCATATACAATAAGATGGCACAATTGCTTGAGTTTTTTCCCCCTTGTACAAACACGCTTGCCACGTTTGTTGCTCCTGTGGGTCGGAGATTAATAATAAATGCTAATCTGTTATTTGCAAATGCCACCAGATGACCATGTAATTTCCCTCTGTAGGGTTGGGTGACTACAGCTTTACTTCCAGCCAAGATGCTCAACAGCTACGTGATGGGGATGGGTCTGTCCCAGCGCGCTCGTTACCTCAAGAAGCAGAAGCAGGGGTAGGGGGATCAGATTGACGGTGAGAGCCGCAGCAAGAGATGGAGGGGACCAGGTGCATTAATGTCATGTCCAACTGCCGTCATCATCATGGACCAGGCAAAGAGAAAGTGACAGTTTCTGGGCACCATCTCAGTTTTGCTCCCGCAAGTGATAGATGATGTGAGCCAGTCTCTATGTGTTCAACCCAAACAGTTGTATAAAATAACCATTGGACTAATTGGTGCATTCAGTAAACGGCTTTAATTAAACGTAGAAACTAAAACCTGACCATCTGTCTAAGAATCGTGATGAGAAATTAATCCTACAAGAGAAAGGAGGCTACAAAGTTGGAATTATCAGGGGCATGATGCCTCTTGGCATCGTGCATGCATTTTATGGCTTCTGTTTGCTAAAACACTGGATGATTCACCAGTATTCACTCTTCATAGTTTTGTATTTTTCTTTTTTTAGTGTCTAGTGTTCACCACATTGATTTAAACACTTTCTGTTAAAGCACCAACTAAATCATTCCAAAGCTTTAGCTTTTGTTTTTGTGTAATTAATGTCTCAGTAATTTGTATGTATGGCAGATACTGAAATAGTTGAACCAAACACTTTGGTTAATTGATATTTGCATTTCTGACTACAACACATGTTGTGTGTCCATCTACTTAGAAATTTCCACAAATCTATTTTGACCTGCTATGTTTTGAATTATTGTGTGTCATGATGGCTGTTCGGCCAAACCATTGGTAGTTTCTTCAAGTATGTTTGATCTGTTTGATCAAGTTGGGTCTGTAAACAATTTCAGATTTGCCATTTCAATTCTCTCATCTCAGCATAATCTTATTGTCTTTTTTTACCCTGGATGATTGACTTAATGTTGAAACTTAGATTGCACTTGTTCTTCCTTCTATCAATAAATATTCTTTTCAAATCAATTTGTCTTGTTTTTTTTTATGTATTAGTTTTGACTTTAGTTTTGTTTACTTTTTACATTTTAAAGTTTAAGCTACTTTTGAAGTATGATTATTAAAATAATTAGAGAAATCACAGACAGTCAAGCATGTTATTACTGAATTGACTCATTTAAATTATTCAACTAGATTTAGAATACAACTACATTTTTACTAGTTAAAATTTTTGAGATAAAGCCATTATCAAATTCACACCAGATGCTTGAAACAAAATCAAAAAAATCTAAAATCCACTAAAGTCCACACATTTAGTTATTTGTAGTGAATTTGGAAATAAGTACTGAAAATGTGCAAAAATGCATAGAAAGCCAAGATCTGTGCTGAAATCAGTTGGTAATAAAACATTACTGCTCCTACATGTACGTATATCAATATCATCTAGTTTTAATATAAACTGATTGCCTATTTTTTTTTTCTTATCACCAAGGTGTTGTACAGTTACAAAGAGATCTTCACAAAAATGTCTTGCTGTTGCAAAATGCGAATGACAATGTCTGCTGCTTCTGCATTTCTAAACTTCTGGATGTTCTAGTTCTGTTGGAGTCAAACTGGAAGAGGAAAAAAAAAAAACATTTTCATCATAAACCAGCCACGGCTTGGCGTCCCATCATGAAATTTCGGAGAGGATTTGAAAGATTAAGAGTTGTGCAAGAATCAAGAGGCACTTGTAGAGAAGCGGGTGTCAGAAAGAGGTATAGTTTCTCCAATGGAAATAAAAAGGTAATGCACTCAACCACAGTGCCTTCTATACAGAATCTCTGCTCAAGACTCATTGCTAAAGATTGTTGAGGGTTTTTTAAAGTTTGCTTCAGAATATTCAAACAAGTAAGGGAAATAGTGGAATAACAGAGTTTGGTCAGGGCATTGTCACATGCCCTATATTTGGATGAAGAATGCATGTCAACCCAAAAACACCATGCCAAAAGTGAAGCTTTCAGACTGCTTGCTTGACAGTTTTCCAGCTGACAGTTCTTTATGCTCTACACATGGAAAGTAACACAGAAAAGGTTATTACTAATGTGGATTCAAAGTTGGTCTATGAAAAGCAAAGTGAAAGAAAAGAAAACAGTAAAATAGGGGGAACAAGCAAAAGAGACAATATATGGTTATAATTGTAAATTATATTTAGAGCAGGGATTCCCAAATCCAGGCCTCGAAGGTCAGTGTCTTGCAACTTTTCGATGTGTCCTGGAATCACACCTGAATCAAATAGCTGAATTACCTCCTCAGTATGCAGTCGAGTTTGCCAGATTCCTGCTAATGACCTCATTATTTGGCTCAGGTTTGTTGAAGCAGAGATATATTTAAAAGTTGCAGGACACTGGACCTCGAGGCCTGGATTTGAGAACCTCTGCTATAGAGTATTTTTAAGAGGTAGATGAAGGTTGGTATTAAAGTATTCTGGGTTCCCTTAAGACTCTGCATTGCCACAGGCTAATAACCAATATACCACACTGTTGATACAGAAATGCAAAAGGAGCTCCAACCAGCTGTTCAGTTACATAGAAAGAAAGAAGCAAAGAAAGAGAGCAAACAACATACAACAAAGTTCTTGTACAACTGGTCCATTCCAGGAGAAGAGTGGTTCAATCAAATCATTAAGAGCCCAAAATTAATACAACCATTTTGCTATTATGTCACATGTTGTCTCCTTAAACAAAGGAAGGATAAAACTTTGAGATTTTAGAAGCCAAATTTTCCATTAGGACACATATTGCATCTGTTTTTACTAGTGTACGTTGGGTTTGGTTAACTCTTTCAACTTGTTATCATACTCAAAACAAGTGAAACTAAACATCAAAATATGGGATTCAATCTTTAGTTTGTGATTTATGAACAGAGTGAGTGTTTTTCTTACAACCAAACAGTTTCTGTGAACTCTGTCTAGTAAAAATGTTCCTATACACTTACTGAACAGTATTTATAGCCCGCCGATCAGCTCTCATAACTTTTTTAAGTGATTGTACAATTATTCATAATTTTCACAGTCTGCCTCAATGTGTTGCTTTTTCCCTGTTCTGCCTACTCCCTCCTAAACATCCCTATTTGGTTCCCATGCCAACAGTTTCTGGGAGGTTATTCCGGTGCACTGGTATGGAAGCTGCGGAAATGTGTCATCAATGAGGATGTAGGAGGGGAGAGGCGCTCTGTGCGTGGAGGGATGCCCAAAGGAAGAAGTGAGTGGGTTGCTGAAATGTATAAAAGAAGAGCTCAGTGGTGCTCAGACACAACGGCTCACTCAGACTTGTTCACATTTTTTCCGTTTTTTAAGGGGAAAAAAAACTAATTGGAAAAGGAGCTCAACAGGATCTCTCAAAACATCTTATCAAGCAGAACCCTGAGGGATTTTTTTCAATGTCTCTCATTGATTAAATCCCACTGTTACAACATTTTTGTCATTTTTTGCATCATTTGTCCCAGAAGACTCAGGACAGCCCATCAGATACATCTGAATTTTTACATCTTTCATCCTCTGCTGCGTCTCCTCTAGAGCTTTACTCTACGCAGCTCGTCATCCCTACATTTGGGCCTCTTTTCTCCATGGCGACCAGCATGGACACTGTTCCTGCCCATCTGCTGCCTTTAGCGATGGAGGAGTTCCCTCAGTCTCTGGCCACAGCTTGCGTCTGCAGGGCTGGACAGCGAGAGCCCCGCCTCCGCTGTGTTGAGTGCGGCATCATTGAGGAGGAAGATGAAGACTGCTCCGCCCTGGAGGAAGACCAGGCCCAGCGCTCCTTCCTGCAGGCACTGGAAAGCCTGAGAAGGAGTACCAGATGAACTACCCCAGGGGAATTTTTACCCTGATGTCTTTGACCTATTTGGCTTGCCTGCAACTGTTTGGGAACCAGCAGATGTCAGAAAGTAGCTTCTATGAGTGGTGACGTACTCAAACTTCCATTGTTGGATTCGAAATGACTGTATGAGACAACAGATGAGTCCTGACATTAACAGAGTTCTTAAAAGAGCAACTTAAAAGACACTAGCAGCATTTGGCACAGCATGTTTGGTCAAAGTAAATTGGCTTTGTTGTGTTATCATTTTCTGCAAAGCAACGCTTTCACCTTCTCTAATGACTTGCACATTAAGGCAATTTGTACTGTTTCTCTTCATGTTTATTTCGCCTGCTGTTAATGTATAAACTTTGATAAAGTTTATATTTCAAAATGTATTTGTCTTTCTTTTTTTTGTTTGTAAGCTAAATTCAACAGAAAGCTGATAAATGTAATTCTTAAACAACTTCTTTTTACACGTTTTGTTTCAAATTAAGACTTCAGCTTATTACTAGAACTTTTGATTTGAAAATATTCAAAAAACCCTTGAAATGTTTTCTGCCCTTTCTTTTGGGGGCGGTATTCATACACTTTCTGATATTGAAAAGCCAAAACAGATTCAACTGCATAGCAACTTCTCCATTATTTCAAATAGACTTTACAAGTTCTCACTTTAATCAGTTATTATAGCCAATTTGCTGTTTCTATGAGATGATATTCTCACCATTCATAAGGAACAAGCACACGATTACAATGAAAATTCACTGATTAATATAGAGTGACCTCAGTTGGGCTCTAAATGAGACAAAAATGCTTCCTTTTGGCTCAAAATCAATTTACTTCTTCATTATTTATTTTTTTCATAATGTGGCAAATTTGTCCCCATCATGGCTTTTTAAATCTTTTACACACAGCCTATCTTCATATTTGCACACTATTTCCAGTACAAAATGATCCAAAACTATTCTGAACAAGCTATTACAGAATGAATGTTGCTCCAATCATGCACATATTAGACGGCAATCTCTCCATTTCTTGATAATTTTCATAAAATAGCCGGAGAGGTTTGCAGATGTCCACTCCATGAATCAATTTAGTTGCCGATATTGTGCACCATCTGGAAGCTGTTTAGTGTTTGGTTGTTTGGTGAATACCTGCTCTGTTTAATCTTCTGCTAGAAAAGTAGTCTGTTACTTCTGCTTGCTGCACCGTTTGATTACAACATCAACAGATGCAGCAGGTTCTGACGACGCATGGCAGTTAATTTAGGATAATTTTGTAAAAATGTGAATTAATTAGACCTATTCAGGGTGTACCCCGCCTAATGCCCAATAACTGCTGGACATAGGCCCCGACAATCATCCACTCCAACTCTCCCTCAAAATAAACTTAGACATTTACAGAAATTTTTACATTTGATATCCTCTTTTAGTTCAGTTCCTGCCTTTTTACTAGTTGTCTGAATACCATTAATGTGTGTTTGGACGCTCAGTCTGTGCCCTGAACATTTCTTTTGAACTTGCAGCCTAATTGTTTTGAACTGCCACAGCAAACGCGGAGTCTTTTCAAGCATTTCTGAAGTATTTTTCAGTCCAACACACTAAATCTTGTCTTGTGAGTTAACAAGTCAGCTGCAACGTTGACAGACGGAAACACACTGATCTAATGTGAAAACTTCAGGGTTTTTAAAACTTTCTTTTAGGGGAATTTTCAAAGTAATGCAACTAAAAGAAAACAAAGAGGTGTGAAAAGGGGTTTTTGAGACATAGGAAATGATTTCCTTCTAAATTAATGAGATTAGAGCACAAATGTTCAGCTTAAGCCAGAATCTTATCAAATAGAATACATTTTATGTTGTTTTAATTAAATGTGAAAATCATTGTAACAAGTTTATAAATAATTCTAGAACACTTGAAAGCAACAAGACAATGAGGCTTCATTTATTTTATTTTTTATGAGGTTGGTTAAAAAAAATAAAATCAAATATTTAAATGCATAATTTTGGCCTGCATGTTGGTGGAGTTATTAACAGTCATAACCAAATCTTGTCTTGGGCCCTTTTTGTATGTTTCATTTTCCTCACTACTGAATTTCCTTTCACTACTCAGAATGTTTACGTGGGATCACCTGCCTACTGTAGATTGGTGTTTGTGTGCATCAACATGGTTTTGTCTAATGTTGATGACCTAGGCATCTGCAGCCAGGCAAAGATTAAACAGGTATAAAAGATTGATTAAAATTTATTTGGAAGGTGGTGTTGCACTGTTAATTAATGCTCATCACAGCAAGTCTTATTTAGAGACAAAAACACAGACAGGTTTAACATTGACTATGGATATAAGAGAAAATGACAGATGGGAGTCTCTGCCCTCTGCAGCTTAAAGTTTACAGTCAAATTCGAACCTACCTCATTCCTGGCTGTGTTTTTTGAAGCTACTTTTTGGTATTACTAGTGTTGAAACTTGCGAGCAAAACTGCTGGCAGACACATAAAAAATTGATGAATTTATTTATATGAGAGCAAAGTTTTTCTGGCTCCAAATATATTTCTTTTTTTGTTGTTATTGTTATTTTTTTATTGGGCATAGCGGAAACAATTATAGATAAAATTTGATTCAGGTTTCCCTCAGGTCTACTGAGACCCTATTGTTTCTTTTCTTTTTTTTTTCTGTACAAGCTTTTAAAAAGTAGCAAGCGCTCAAACTAGAAGCCACTAACACCAGGTCAACCTATTTAACCTTCAGATGTAGGCTCATAATTCTGTATGTGCCTTTGGCTTTGCAGATAAATTGTATTAGTGTTTTCCTTTTGATATTGATGGTGGTTGTAATGGATTAGACTGGCGTGTTCTAGAGAAAGTTATAGTTTTTCATAAAATATATATTTTTTGGCATGGAACTGGCCTACCATTAAGAATCTGAATTAAATGTCAGAGTTATTAGAACTATGTTCTACTTTTTATCATGTTTTTATGAAGTTCAGCTCAGAATCAAAGAAGTTCAATGTCTTTATGTAATCTGTGCCCAACACTGTGCTGGTCATGTTTATTCTGTGTTCATGTTTACGTGTAACCCCAAAATTTTATAAACCCAACATATTTCTGAATGTACTATTAAGGTTTTAGAGTATAATGTTGTTAATAGTAATGGGTCAATTACACTAGAGAATACTTTGAGGAAGATAAAGATTAGAGTAATGGCATGGAAGCCTTCCAACTTCAAAAACTTGGATTTTCTTACCAAAGATAAAATGTCAAATCACCAGATGAAACATGGAAGAAGCTGGTGGTCAACAATTGTAGGGAGGGCGTTTGCATTGAAAACTGAGATGATTATAAATATTTTTGTCACTGTTTTTGATAAAATGTAAAAAATTTAAAAAGGGCAAAATTGTTTTTTTTTAAATTTAATTTCTTTCTTTCTACATTATTTTATTATTTGAGAGATGGCAATCAGATTCCTAATTACAGACAGGCTTTTTGTTGATTAAAAATTATCTACATGAATCTACATCGACAAATATTATTTGAAGTTTATTTCAAATAAACAGAAATAAACTTCTGTTTATTTCTATATTGGTTTTCTGCAAAATGTAACTGAGAATGCAATAATTTTTTGCGGGGCCCAAACCAATATTTACCACAAAAGATAGTCATAGGAAGTTTAGCTTTCTGTTTTCTGCACACTCTGATAACTCACTGCTAAAACTGTTTACTATAAAACTGTTTAACGGCTCCTATTGTAGGCTTTATGTATGAGCATATGTGCTTGTCACATGCTCATTGTTGTATTTCTTAAAGCAAAACTGCCTACTTACAGCTTCAGGTTTTTGTGAATTTTAAGATGATATGCATAATTAGCTTTAGTGAAGCTTTTATGACTCAACCTGCCTCTGCTGCAAATCATGATTGCTGAGCTTAGATTTATCCTTTTCATTTCACTAAAAGTTTCTCCCCCTTGTGGTTTCAGGTGCCCAGCAGGGGGGAGCGGCCACATGGCGCCGCTGGCGTTAGTACTAACTTTATTGCAAAAACCTGCAGCTGCCTTCTTGTTGCATTGCATAAAACACTGCACAGCATTCACCTCCAGGCTTTTGAGTTTTTCTGGGGGGAGTTTACTATCATCACTGCTACGTTTTCACTCTGCTGAGGTTTGTTTCTGCTTTTGGTGAATGACATGTTCAGAAGCTGGCAGCAAATATCAGTTGTCAGCATGCTCCTTTTCATTTCTAATGAGTTGGGTGTATGGATGCTTGACAGAAACAAGTAAATAAATAATAAAACCCACATTTTGTCTGAGGGCAACAGAATTATTCACATTTTATGTATAAAGTCTCAAATAAATCCTTGTAATTCACGTAGTTTGTAAATACTTGTTTTCATGGACTAAAGCAACTTTTGGTCTGACCTGCATCTTAGCTATTTTTGTTTGCTGCCTCTTTTGTCCAGCTATAATAACACCTTTATGTGTTTATCGATTTTTGTTCCCCAGCAACATTTCGTGTCTATTTTCTGAGCTCACTGCTTAGAGCTTCACTGGGTTTTGCTTTATCAAAATGCAGTGCTTAAGATCAATCCAATAGACACGGAGTACTTGGGTAGCATATGCAACTGTCATTATTCCACAGTGTCAGTATATTTGTACCAGCATAATTGCACTTGCCCTTCTATTTTACCAGCAAATCATTCGTATGTTGTTGGGTTCACTTCATTTGGGCATGTCATGCTATTAGGGGTTATTTGTATAATTTACTACTTCTAATTCCGAGGCTCAGCCATATTGGCAGCAACATTCAAGACTAAATTGAGTGTGAAGATTGAGAGGAATTAATGTCTGCTGAACCGCAGGCTTGAAAGCATGTCTTCAGCGGGCCCTTGGCCACCACAAGGACAAGAGTGTGAGCAGGATTTGTACGTTAAAGCTTGACTTAGCAAAGTCAATAATTGAGCTACTCTGTGGGAGTTGGACCGCCCAGGAGTAATCATCCATTCTGTTTTGCTAGAAGAAAGCAGTGGGAGAAAAGTGAACCTACAGGACAGACAGGCTCAAAAGGGGAACAGAGAAACGGAAAACAAATGTATTATTGAAAGAACATAAGTTTTACCATGTTATTCTAATATTCAGAAAGCTGCTTTGAAGTCAGATATTTGTGGTTAGTATTATCTGTCTTTTTCTGTTCTCCTATGAAAAGGTTTCATGAGATGCTTCTGTGTTTCATAATGCAAAAGACAGTGATGGCTTCTTAAAAGTAAAATGTGGAGACAAAAAAATTCTCACTCAAATCTGCATCTCCAGAAACACTAAAATAATGCACCATTACTGGGTCCTTTTAGGAGTGACCCTTTTTTTTTTTTTAACTAGAGACTTCAGTTCAGCTCAACAGGTGACATTATTAAAAGAGAGAAAAACTAAAGGGGAAACTCAAGACAAAAGGATCAATTGATCACAGTCAGGGGGATAGTTTCATACACCTGGCTAAGCGCTGTACTGAGTTCAGATTTAATGTTACACAGCTGGGGTTGTATTCAGGGCTGCCGTATGGGATGTTTGCACCCGTGACTGGACACAAATGAAGATTAAGTTAGTAAAGACCGCTATTCAAATGACACACAATTCCTGCTGTTTGTTTAATGTGACTTTAAAATGCTAGGTTCAAATCTAGGCTGTTTGCTTTGCAGTTTCATCATGAGCATATAGAAAGACCTGTTAGGAAAGGGAAAAAAATTGCTAAGTCAAAGTCATTCAAAGTCTGTGTACATGAATCGTCATGGAAACTATCTTGAAGTAACATGTTTTTTTAATAATATAGTTTAGCTCATAAATTTACATACTCTGGCAGAGTATACATTTTTATTTTATTGAGAATATGAATAATAATAACACAAAATAAAAAGCTGTTTAATTGGTCATGTTAAGTGGATGGGTAAAGCCAAATGATCATGAAAGTGTACATAACCCTACTCTTTATAGTGCGTATTTCCAATTTTCAATGATGAATTGTTGAAATATTATTTTTTGTCATTATTTCCATTAATTTCCCCAGAAGGAAAACCTTAGCATTCCTTTTGGCAAAAAGTAAAAATTTTTTGTAAACTCTTGAACTGTCTTGTATAAACAGCATGTCTTGAATCTCCCCAAAATGGCTCAGTGATACAGAGGTCAGGAGACTGAGGTGTGTCCACTCAGACTCAGAAGCAGCATTTTAACTTAGCATCCTATTTGGGATCATTATATTGGAGTGTCCAAGTATGTCCGATGTGAAGCTTCCAAGCTGTGGAGTGCACATTTTCCTTCAATATGCTGTCAACATTCATCTTGCTATTAAGTTTGACCACCTTGATGTAACATTGTAACTCACAGATAAAACATCAGCAACGCACCGCTGCATTTCACAGTAGATAGATACGCTCTTCATGAAAGACCTTGTTGATTTCTTTCCAAATGTGAGGTTTATGGTTTTGGTCAGAAAGTAAAATTTTTGTCTCATCAGTCAAATTAACATTGTTCCAGAAGATTCTGGGAGCTTGTCTCTGTACTGTTTGGTACAGTAATTGCTCTGTTCCACATATTTGGCCGTGCGGTTTGTTTTCTTCAAGATCATCCTTCTTGTGCAACTTGAAACAGCTACACAATATGCCAGCTGAGTGCAAGATTTTCCTTTGTTGCTGTTTTTCCATTCCAATCAATTTTCATGGCAGTTGTGGTAGACCTTTTTGTCAGTTTACAGGATCATTGTTTAGTTTCAACAGTTCCTCTTTTTTACTTCTTAATTGCAGATCGAAAACTGCTTTTTGTCCCCTTAAGTCCTTGGATATTTTAGATTTTCTTGTAATGTTACATATGGTCCAACCACTTACTTTCAAATATTTATTGGTAATTATTTTGCCTCTTCAGTCCAGGAGTTTCCAAGCAGCAGTGAATGAAACGTATAAGTCCTTTACCTCCTTCAAAAATTCCTAACAAATGTTTATGCATAGAATAATAAAATTCAAAAGGGGCGTAGTGCATATCCAGAGACCTTTTAAGTACATTCCAATGAGATGCAAACACAGTACACTCCAAATATTCTAATTATGTCAAGGAAGATCAAATTTGTGCAAAGAAAATCGTTATCACATTATTTTCATTTTAATCTTGCAGGCAAGTCATAGCTAGTTTTATTTGTATAACACTAGTCAAACAAAAAGAAAATTCAAACTTCATATCTTTGCAAGTAATTACATGTTACGTATCTCTGCAAGGGTAGAATATGGATAATATTAAACATGCAAAGGTACAGAAAAATATAATAAAGATGAGGAATGCATTTAACATTAAACTTTAAGCATTACATAAAACGAATGAAATAGTAACATTAAGCTGTAATACAAATAACTAGCAGAAACATGAAAAAAGATCAATATAATTTGACCCTTAAGAAAATGTTGCAATAAACTGCAACTTTATCAATCCTGATTTAATGGAACCAACAGTTTCTGACTTCCTTTATATCTCACCTAGAGCTGATTCCAGAGCTCCAATTCCAATAATAAACCCTACAGAAAACAAGACTGCACCTGATTTGTATTCCGTTTTGTTAGGAAACCCTTTATTCTGTCAATGTTTTACAATGATGATATGCTGATTTTGTAACAGACTTTATATGGATGCGGAAATTTAAACCTGAGCTCATAACTACACTGAAAATAAAAACTGTTTTATTTTCACTAGGCTGGAGGAAATTCTGGTCCATCCATTCACTGATAGGTATGGCGGGTTTTTTTTTTTTTTTTTTACAATGCACTACCAGCTGGTCCAAATATAACAGAGAAGATTTTGTTTCTCAGCGACCATAAAAGCAATGTGTTGAGTGGATGCTCCCTTTAAAAACATCTAGGTTAAAATAAGATTTTATTACTTCATTATAAGAGTGTTTGACTCAACCTCAACATCCCCTGCAGCCTCTCTGTGACAAAGTTTGATATAAAAGCTGTTCAAGAAAAAGTTTGATACTTGGCAAATGTTTATTGTTTCAATGTGTAAATCCCATCATGACAAAATATATCAAAACCCAATACTTGTTTTTCACTTCTTAATTAATTTAGTGTGTTATAAAACCTTTAAATACGACATTTAAGGACTTTTAATGCTCCTGCTGTATATATTAATATGCTTTGACTTTTCAAAGCTGAAGTTATTTTGAGGGTAAATATTCTGAGGTTTAATTAATTGGATTAATTTACATCACTGTCTAATAAACTATAAACATCTGTGATTTAATTGTCACTCGGGGTGGAACAGCAGAGATTGAAGCCCTTGGAAAATGACTGTTTTGATATGAACACATACATGCAGGAGAAAAAAAGCTTTCAAGGCCATCAATTAAAAAGTCGGACAAACTGAGAAGTGCTTGGCAAATTCCGCTGAATTTAACAGGTAAAAGATATCGCTTGAATCACTTATCATCAGCATCCTTACTTCTATAAAAGTTGACATTATGATACCTTGATGGTATAGAGTATATAAGTGTGTGTTTATATGAATCTAAAAGCAATTTTTGCAGCAAATCCAGCCTTAGATTTTCCAAAGCATGGGGAAATAGCAGAAAATCTAAGAGCTTTGTCTGAGATTTCACATACCTCAGCTAGCATTTTAAATATTACAGCTCATGAAAATACAATGATGAAAAGGCTGAATAAGTGTGAAGTTTTTCATCCAGATGAAAAGGGAAAGGTTATTCTGTCTCCAAAGATTGTGGCAGCGCTAATTTTGTGGTGTCATTTGAATGAACCACAAGACTTCTCAAACAAGTCTAAAGCATAGATGATTGGCCATATTTCACAGTGCCATGCTTGCAAAGAAACCCAGCACATTAGCCCAAAAATCTCATAGCAACTGTTGAACATAGTTTTGATTTGTCCTTCATTTTGCAGCTACAGAATTTGGGTGCTTTGCAGTATCCGATACATGGAAGTCTCTGAATCAGAGTATTCAAGAGCAAATTCTGCGACAGTGAGTTTTCTAGAAATCAGATCATCATCAGGCAAGGTTTTAGCCTTGATTAAAAGGAAGTCAGTGTTTCAGCTGTTTTGCAGTTTTCTGGAAGTTTGTTCCAGATTTGTGCTAGAAGTTGAATGCTGCTTCTGGACATCAATGCAATTTCAGTGTTGTAGTTTGGTGTCAACAAAACTTTATAAAACAAAACCTAAATGAACAGAAGCAAAATGTAAAAAAAAAAAAAAGAAAGACAGAAAGAAACAGTGTTAAACTTGCTCCGCCAGACGAAAGAGAATTATTTTATTTTTAAATAGCAATACAAATGTACCAGCAACAAATGGAAGTGCAGATGGAAGCTTGCGTATTCAAAGGAAGGTAAAAATATAAAACAAAACTGAGAGGCTGTGCAACAAGGTTGTAATTTACTGCATAGGAAAAGTGTTTTTTTTGTGTTATTTTATTGAACCTTTATTTTACCAGGATAAAAACCCAGAGAATAAATACCTCTCTTTCAAAAAAGTTCTGCCCAAGAGGCAGTAACAAATACAATAAAACAATTACACAGTTAGAAAACCATCAAGCTACAAAGAAAAAAAGGTAAATTGAATCGGCCTCAAGAACTTTTATTTTGAATGCAAAAGCACTAAGTGAGATGAATTCAACCAATTTCAAAGTTTCTTGTTAGAAGTTCCAATAAGAAGGAGCAGAATGAAAGAAAGCCTTCTTACTCAATTCAGTCTGAGCAAAAGGGACAAAAAGAATCAGCAAATTCTGTGAGCAAAAAGCATAAGAGTCAACATTTCTCAGTGCAATTGCAGTACAAATATAGGCATACAGGAGTCCAAGTTGTGCCTTGTAAATAAAGATTAACAACTGGGAGTTCCTTTGGGCAGCCAGACCAGTCCATCCCACCTGAGTATAAATCACAGTGGTGTGCTGCAGTTTGTAATGAGCCTCAGAGAAGAGAGGTAGACAGAGTCAAGTATCCTACATAGTGTGAAAACAATCAAATACAAAAGAGCTCGCAGTCCAACACAGGCATAAAACGCTACTGAGACAAGCCGCTTTTAGTAGGGTGTCAAAAACACAACAAACTGTTCAAACTAACATACTCAGATTAAAAGAAATGTACAACTGAGTAGATTCAAACAAAGTATGAATTTCGACCTTATATTTAAAGTCACATAATGCTTTGCAAGTTATTGTAGTTGCTTACAATTAACAGTTTTCTAGTTGCACTCAGTTGTTAAACTTTTGAAGCAACTTTTTAAAAACACAATCCAAACAGCATTTCCTGTTGTTATCAGATTCATTCCATGAATTTTCTAAATGTTATTTCTGTATGTTGAGCATCGTTTACACATATTGCTGTCACCATGCTGAGTGCTTTATGCATCATGTGCCAGTCAGATTTATCTTGCTTTTATATAAAACCCACATTTACCCTACGGAGTCTAAGAGCTTTTCCTGTCTGCATGACAGCCGTCTATTCATCTGAGGTGGTGTGTTTCTGTAAAGCTGTGCTTCAAAGAGATTAGAATAATACCTGCAAAGAATATTCATTGATAGTGCGATTCCGTAAGCACAATAAACTAACTCTAATGCTATTACAATTTGCACACTCTCTCGTGAGGTAGATTTGTCTATGAAGAGGGATCAGTGTTATACAGTATTTAGCTTTATTGTTTTCTTTTGCTGCTTTATTGTCTTGCCTCGTAGCTTTGGTGACAAATGACCCCCGTCTTCCTCCCACAGTTCAACTTATGTATGACTCCCCAAACCCCATTTTAATCAGGACAACATAGTAGCATTATAAGTCTCAATGTTCTTAAGCTAATATATAGTCTTAGTATTAAAATGTAAGTTCAACTTGTCAGGACGCAAAAGGTTTAACTTATAAGATGTGAGAATATTTTGTTCTCATTATTTTTATTAGATGTTAAAATGATGTACAGTAGATTTACAACCACATATAAACAATATGTGACCTTTTATATTACCTAAATATGATGCTGTGAAAGGTTATTTTCAAATCATCAAACAAACTGCATTATAAGACACAGATTAACTTGGATAAATATAAAATAAAGCTTTACAATGATCCTTTCATCTAGATATAAGAGAAAACTATTCGAACAAACTGACCTGGGTTTATTTGAAGAAATAAGAAAACCTCTGCTAAATTGAAAATGTTATCAACCACTTTTGTGCAAACCCTAGTTTATGTTCACCACACACACAGGCTTTACTTCTACAAGACATAAGATTCAACAAAGAACTAAAAGCTTTGAAAGGACTGATGAGGAAATAGTGGATATTTTATTAAAGCTTTTCATTATGTTCGGTGCAAAACTAACAGGACATTAGTCAGTTAAACATAGTGGTGGTACTGTAATGGTCTGAGACAGATTTACTACTACCTGTATCAAACTATCTGTAATTGATGGAGCCATGAATTCCTTTCTCTTGCAGAAATTATGACCTTCAGCACAAGTACATTTAGGTTTTACTGCAGGACAAAGTTTGGAAGCACTGCAGGCGGTCCATGTCTCCAAGTCAATAAAAACAAAGCTACAAAATGGAACTTTGTTTCCCTTGAAACTAATCATTGCTTTAAAAATTACATTTTGCATTCATTCCGGTTGTCTTTACTTGATTTTAAAATTAGTTTGATGATCTGAAACATTTAAAGGTAACAAAAAGCTAAACCACAACAATTCTGTTAGGGGGGGGACATACTTTTTTGCAGCACATATAATTTGCTAAACAGAGTATCAAAATCAATACACTCTTTGTTTTTTGTTTTTTTATATAACACGCAAAGAACCACCAAGCACATGATGAGTTGATCATCAAAAAGCAAGTACACCTCCAGAAATGCAGATATTTTATACTGACAATGGGGGGAAATACCTAATCAGAAAATGTTAACCTTCTATAACCTGATTAATGGGCAGGTTCTAAGCACCTCAATAAGTTCAATGTTAAATTCATGACATGCAACAGGAAAAAAAAAAAAAAAAGCAAATATATGGTATTTTGGAAATGCATGGAAAAAAGTCTATCCATCTAATAAAAAGGCAGTAAAGTTTAGATTTTAAAAAAATGCATCTGAACAAACTAACTGACTTGTGTAAATATCTCCTTTGGACAGATGAGACCCGAGGGGCAATGTTTAACCATAATTCAAAGTGTCACGTTTGACAAAAACCAAACACAGCATGTCAGCACAAACACCTCGTTCTATCTGTCAAGTGCATTGTTAGAGCACCAAATAGACGGGTTTGTTTTGGAGCCTCGTGACCAGGACATCTTGCAGCTATTGAATCCTGTATGAGCGCCTTTGTCTGAAGGCATCTAGACTAAACTATAATGCTGTTTGAATGCTGAAGTTTAGCCCATGTCAGGTCAAGGATCAAGCAAATGATGCTAAGTAGACCGTGCAGATTTTGAAATCCCATCAAAGGATCTGGAAATATCTCCTCAGAAATAAATGCCACATATGTTTATAAATATATCCATAAATGATAAAAATAATAGGTTAAAATCCCCCACAATGACGTGACAAATCAAAGGTACATAAGGTTATTTTGAGTTATTACTGTCTACAATGGCTTTACTTTGTATGGAAGCGATTTACTGAAAAATGATGCAATATGCATTATCAATCTTACAAGAGTTTACATTTTTAGGAGTAAATTATTATTATTTCTTTAAGAGTTATACAAGACAACTTAAATAGCTGGACTTTTAGCATGCTTATCCCCAGGGGCCTCATTTGACAAGACTGACTGGACAGTTTTCAAAACAAACAGTAGATATGATTTAGTGTCTGTCATATGAAGGAAGAACAGACATTCTTCATAATGTTAATAAATAAAATAGAAATACACACTAAAAATTAGAGACTCTGGAAAGGTAAAAGGCCATTTTTGTTATGTAAACAGTGACATCAACCAAAAGACTTTTCCAACTTAGGTTCTGACTTTCCCTTTAAAGAATTTGTCCTATTCAGATATTGCCTGAGAAATGGTTTATTTAATAAAGTGTACTTTTGTATTAGATTAGACGACCGATCTGAATGATGCTACACTGGCAGAGTCATAGCTCTGTCGTTTTAGCATGAATTACAATGCGGAGATGATGACAAAAGCCATTTTGCAAGGTCACTTGTCAAAAAGAATTTAAAAGAATCCCAAAGTGATTGAATGACCTCACTGTGGTCGAGGGAAAAAGAGAAGGACATGCTGCACCATGTTTAGGCTGTTAAACAACATTAAGAATAAGGGGATTAAATGATAAATGACCGATTATTGGTAAGAAAGTAGTCAATGGTTACTGTAACAAATGCAGAATGAAGAAATGTAAACATGGACTTGTTTCAGCCTCTAAAATGTTTTATTCTGTTTTTAAAGGCTGTTAGCAAGAAAGACAATCTTTAAGCAAATTAATTTCTACAACAACAATTAAATTATAGATACAGTAAATTTCTTTGGTGTTCCGTGTCAAGGGACTGAGACACAACAAAGTAAATTGGTCTTTTATTCGACTTAGTCTTGGCTCTCCCCACACTTGGATACTTACTTTAACATGAACAAAGTGTAGTTTGTTCTTGGCTCTTGTTTCGCTCATTTCCCATCCATTTTAGGAAAGTGCAAGGGCTGTTCATCAAGGAAACTGAGCATTCATCAGACAGCCGATTATTCCCCTAGTTCTGCTTTTCTGTCCATCTCACTTCATTTCCATCAGTGAGGACTTGTTCTCTCGCTCTGTCTGCCCTACCCTTAATTAGCAAGCACAAAAAGAAAGTTATCATAATGAAGCAAGGAGAAGGGAAACTCCAGTTTGGAGGACAAGTAGGCAAACTCTTTGGAGAAGCACTATTTCATGCTTCATTTATCCCCCAAGCTAGCCTTACCTGCATTATGTATAGATCTGAAACATAAATTCAGATTAGATAGTCCATCGATATTTTTTAGCTTGTTTTTCTACCAGTTCTTGTGAATTTTATGTACACAATAATAGTAGTGTTCAATATAAAACATGTTTTGCAAAATAGAAAGCAAAGACTAACCTTAACTATAAATGTAAATAGCAATGTGATATATGGTATAGTTCAGTAATTTCCAGCACAACTGTTAAATTATTTCTCTAATTTGGAATATTCCATCTCCAATTATGCCAAAAAGGGTCAATGTCTGCCCTTACATTCATTTAAATCATGCAGTGAATAACTGATCGCTATCTCTTTAGGAGACAAACTGATAAGCAGATTGATTGACAGATCAGTGGGTGTTGCTGTGGGATGATTTATCTCCAAATGGTTGCCGTGAGGTTCACATTGAGGGAAGATAAAGTCATTTTGCTCCTAATAAGCTAATGGATCCTAAATCCATTTTTTATCTTGCATATGAGCTGAGCACCATTACTGTAATGGTGATGCACAGACTAGGGTTGAAGAGAATGGCAGGGAATGTTATTTGAGTTTAAATCCACTCTAACCTCAAACATGTGGGGGGTGGATTATGACAGAGGATATGATGGATGCAGTGTTTTCTCTCCAGTTCAGCCTGCCTTGGTGTTCAAGCTATTTCCTCGGAGGGATTAGATTGGATTATCTGGAATTATGGCAATTTATGTTTGATTGGGGATAAATCCCTTTTTGAATTACTATTATTAACTATTTAAGAACATCTACTTAGAACTAGTTATAAAATATAATTGAAGTTTGACTATAACACTTTTTACATCTATGTTTAAGCTTATAATATCAAAAGAGAGCAAAAATATATCGTTTTGACAATTATAAGTGGTCTGCAATCAAAATTTTTGGGTATTTCAATTGTACCCTAAATTGGTTTAAGTAGGAAAACTTGACTTGAGGTTATAAAAAAAACAGTATTATTCCTAAAACAGCATCAATTGCAAAGGTGCTTGAATCTATCACAATTACTAAACCCAACAGTCATTGTAGAATTAAACATAGATTTTTGGATGAAAATGGCATTTTTAAACTTTCCTTTTTCTACTATAACCAACTGTGTGGTTTTATCTGAGTACTGGTTAGGAAAAACATGAAACTCAACTCTCATAAAAAACAGGTCATTTCAAACCTGAAACATGCATGTGGTGGGATGGTGATCCACCCTCCCGACTCTGCGCACCAGGTGTAACGAGCAGCGCACCGTTGATTGGTGGGCGGGGCAGATGCCTTTATAGCTGCGCAGGCCGCTGCGAGGTGCATGTGTCCTTGTTTCCTCTGTTACATGTTGGCTGCCTGCCTGAGTGGCTTGTGGATTTGATCTGCTCATCTGAAATCGTAAGTGCCATTTGTGCTATCTGGCTGGGATTGTGGTTGGGTTCTGGTGCTATACCTGCCGTGCGTTTCTGCAGCGTTGCTTTACTGGCGTTAGCGGCTGCGGCTGGAGGTTGTTGCGGCGTGTGGCTTGCATCCGGCCCTCGCCTGCTGATCCGCTCCTTCCCTGGTCGGCTGCGTTCCATTCCTGGGTAAGCTACCTGCTATTTACATTTTAATTTACTTTACCTGAATCCAGAATGAATGAATTTTCTGTTTTAGGGACCAGATTGCTTGGCATTGCAGCGCGTTGGACGCTCTGCTGTCTTGTTTTGCGGGTGTTTGTTGGGCCGCTCTGAATAACACTTGTTGCTGCTTGGACAAACTGAGTGGGCGGGGCATGACTCCTTTGGACCTGTTGAAAGGACTGTGAAATT